>CAJNDT010000890.1:636270-768770 GCA_905221615.1 Symbiodinium sp. CCMP2592
TTGACAAATAAGTTGATGTTTCCTTTAGCTTGCAACTCTTTCTCAGAACTGCTGCTACTTGAGTATTCATGCAGCATTACCCCCTAGGCCCTCATAGTGATGATAGATATTTATCATTACCAAGTAGCTCAACTTCGGCAGCATGCTGTTTTACCTGTCAATTAGACCCTGCATGCAGATCTTAGTATTATTTACATAGACCAGGGTAGCTAGGGGAGTATTCAAGTGGTGTTTTTCGCTTTTTTGGTTAAGAGCCTCCAACATCGTGGTAATATGGCTTCGATCGGTGAAGATGTCCCGAGCCCCAAAACTAAGCAATAAATTATGGCATATTTTTCCCTTCAGGTTAGCAGGGCTTGATAAACATATTTCCCCAAGGAAACCACAATCCATTTGTGTATCCTAGAAAGGCAAATTTCCAGGCATTGATGATCTCAGCCCCGGAGTAGCTCGAAATCACACTGTTTGATCAAGCAAGAAACCTTGAAATGCTGAGGGAAAGTATGTTGGCAATATGTGGCCAAGTTCAATGGGGATTTCCAAAGCATTCTTGAGGTCGACGGGTCTATCTATCATCAGCAGAAATCTGCACTAATCCTTGCAAAACCGAGTGGACACGAAGCGCTTACCAACCCTCCAGATTCGAATCCACCTGACTGAAACTCTGAACCCAGGAAAACAGCCACCCGCGACATCTTGAAAAAGGAGATCGCCGAGCAGAAATCCATGCTGCAGAGCAGCCGGGACACCTTGCAGGCGAAGTGTGATGGTGACGCAAAGGCCAGGTGTCCGATCTATCGACATGGTGTGGGTATGCTGGTATCGGTATTGATCTATATATACGCTAGCTTAAGAAGTGGGGGTCGGTGTTGGGTGCGATGCCATCAAGAGCCAAGTGCCGAGTGTCCTGCAACCAAGGTAGGCTCCAAAACCCAATCTGAAAAGCTTTCCCGATTAGATAGATGTTGGCAAGTTCACAGTTTAAGCAAAGATCTAGCTATTTACAATGTTACAATGTATTTTGTGTGTTCGCTGTGTATCTTGTGGAGGCCGATGAAATCGGCAAGCTGGCCTCGGAAGCCAAGAAGAAGATCTCTGACTTTGGCAAGTTCATGCGGAACATGTAAGTGCTGCACTGGTGCCCAGCGAGGTGATAGGTGCTATGTGATCTGCATTTCTAGTATATATGCTCCTTTGCTTGCCATTGTATTATGGAACCTATGCTGGCCACATCATAAAAGGTATATTGCTGGTACCAGGGCAGGTGTTAGTGAGGGTGCTAGTACAGGATCGTTCGTGCTCGTGGTCGTCGTCATCGCAGCCTGTTGGTCCTAGTGCTACTGCTCGCAGTGGTGCAGCAGTAGCCGTAGCAGCAGCACCATTGCACTAGTACTAATAACGAGTACTCCTACTACTACTAGTACTAGTAGTCGTCGTCGTCGTTGTTGTTCTTCTTCTAAGAAGTCGTAGAAGTACATAGTATAGCAGCAGCTGCAGCAGTAGTAGCAATAGTATCGGTAGTCGCAGCAGCAGCAGCAGCAGGAGTAGTAGTAGTAGTAGTAGTAGTAGTAGTAGTATAGTGGTAGTAGTCCTAGTATATAGTAGTCCTAGTAGTAGTCCTAGTACTAGTCCGAGTAGTAGTAGTAGTAGTAGTAGTAGTAGTAGTAGTAGTAGTAGTAGTAGTAGTAGTAGTAGTAGTAGTAGTAGCAATAGCAGTAGCAGTAGCAGTAGCATGTAACTGTACATAGTCTGCGGGCTGGCTGTTGTGCTGTATGCTTTTATGCATGCTCTTCTGTAATTCGTATTCATAACATTTTTGGCTCAAGTGAGCACGGCAGTGTGTCGTTGGTAGCTTCTCGTTGCCGCGACGCAATTGCGCGCAGCCCGTCCTGGGCGGACGTTCGACCTGTCACGGTCGTTGGACTTTCTGCTTGGACGGAAAACGAGGGTGCGTGCTGCCCCTTTGGGTTTCCGTTCTCCACAATTGGGGGCTGTTCTGGGAAACGGCCACCCAGGCGGCTGCTGCGCCGCAATCTTTTAACGTGGCCTCGAAGGCGCGCTTGTCGTGCGCCTTGAGGCCGTGGTCCTGTGTGGCACGGGGCTCTCTCCTTCGCTAGGCGACCATGAGCGCTGAGGTCGCAGGTCAGCCGGAAGGAGCCACGTTGCTGAGGTGCATCGAGGATGGGTCAGTGGAGTACCCGGAGAAGATGCCCTTTATGTACTGGCTCCGTTGGCGTAAGGAAACGGGGTCCCGTCCCACCAAGAAGAAGGACGGACGATCCACGACGCTAGCAGATGAACAGCGTCTGTGGAAGGAGACGATGGAATTCCTCTACGACAACTTCGATGCCGAAGAGGAAGAGGAAGAAGATGAAGAGGAAGATGAGGAAGCTCCAGCTGCGGAAGCGGGCCCGGGTGCTCAGGATGGCGATCCGGGCCCCAGCTCTGAAGAGCTTCTGCCGGAGGCCGGGGTACCGGCTCCGCGTCCTGCCGCTGCGCCGGCGGACGTGGCCGAGACGGCGCGCCGTGTTGGTGCGCTTGCTCTCTCGCCGGTGGCCGGCGGCCCGGCCCGTTCCGGGCCTCCCTCGTCTGCTGGGACGGGTGGTCCCGTCACGGCGGAGACCCTGCAGGCGGACCTGCGGGAGCTCTACCGTCCCGACCAGGAACCGGTCGCGGATTACCTGACGCGGGTTTCAAGGCTGGTTGTGGCCTTGAAGGCGCACCAGGCAGAGGTCACGGTGGAGGATCTTGAGAAGATCACTACCAAGGCCACCATCCTTGCCGAGGAATACGGCAAAATGGGAGGTGACTGGCACCCTGCCAGGATGGTGCGGGCCCTGCGCACCAGGTTTACCGTTGCCGCGGTTTCTCTTGGGTCGGAAGACCGAGAGGAGGTCGAGAAGGAGATCTCGTGCCTCGGCGAGCTGATCTTGGCCCTGGGAGGCAAGAGCAGCGGCGATCCCGAGAAGGTTTGGAGCACTCCTTCTTCTGTCCCGGCCCTGGCGGCCCGGACGGGCGCCGTTGCGGAGTCGGGCTCTAAGTCCGGAGCACCGGCGCCTCTCCCGGTGGACCTTCAGCTCGCGATCCCTGAGGATCCGCAACCTGGTCCGGGGGACTCACCCCTGAAGTCCCGCCTTGCGGCTCTGGAGATAGAGCTCGAAGGGCTTAAGAAGGATAAGCCCGGCGAGCCTCACTCCGCCAGCGGCGGAGCCGGAGAGCTCGCTGCAGCTTTGGCGGCCCAGACCGAGGCGCTCAAGGAGGCCTTGGCGTCTCGCGGAGGTCAGACGTCGATCACGACCGTGAAGACGGACCTCCAATGGCCCTCGCTCACCGACGATCGCTCCGACATCCGGGACGTGGTCCAGTTCTACGAAGAGTTCGAGGACGTCTGTGGCCTTGCCAACAACTGCAAGGGGATGAATTTCCGGGAGAAACTCATCGCCCTTCGTGCTCGCTGCCGCGGCTCGAGGCTTAAGACCTTTACTAACGTGTACAAGGCTGCCTCCAAGACCGGGGAAGTTACTGAGAATCCCCAAGCCGTTTACGAAAGGATCAAGCAGCGGCACCTTGTCTTCGGCGAGAGCCGAGAAGAGAAGGAGATGAGGGTGGACGCGGAGCACGTCGCCCTCACTAAGGGCCGTCTCACAGGGCACCAGTTCGAGCCCCTGTTTGAGGCCTCCATCGCGGAGCTGGAGAGTGTGGGTCTTGGCAAGACAGCGAGGGAGCTCTTCCTAAGCTACTTGCGCAAGATGCCTCCACATCTCCAGAAGGAGATCCGCGGTGATAAGCGGTTGTGGCCTAGCGACGGCGCATCCGCAGGGCTTCGAGGCCCTTCGACCTGGGAAGAAGCGCATAAGGTCGTCCTCGAATATGAGCAGCGTGAGGCTGCGCATCGGGTGACGGCTAATAGCGTGTACGCAGGTTCGACGGAAGACCCAGCCCTGTCCGCCGCGCGGAAGGAGGTCGAGAAGCTGAGGACGGAGCTCAAGGCTTCTAAGGCCGCGGCCAAGGCGGCCGCCTCTTCCACGCTTGCCGCTGGTCCGAAAGGAAATGGAAAAGGTAAGCCTATCTGTTTCCATTTCCGCGACCACGGGAACTGCCCAAAAGGGGACGCGTGCCCTTACTCGCACGACAAGGAGCTCCGCAAAAAGGCCCTCGCGGCCAAGAAGGAGCGGGACGCGTCCACCCTGGCGACAACGCCGGGGAAGGGCAAGGGCAAGGGCAAGGGTGGACCCGGAGGGCAGCCCAAAGGCAAGGCCAAGGCCAAGCCCAAGGCGAAGTCCAAGGCGGGCGCGAAGCCGCCAGGGACTATCTGCCCTTTCTTCAAGAAGAACGGGTCGTGCCGTAAGGGAGCGGACTGTGACATGGTCCATTCGCTTCCCGCCACTGGGGGAGCCGCGTTGCCTTCGAACTGGGCGGCCCCGAGTGGCGCCGGGATGGTGAATCCCTTCGCTACGCTCTCCATCCAGATTGGGAGCGCTGGCACGGTTGTTGCGGCGAACTCCTCCGCTTTCCCGCTTGCCAAGAGCTCGTCGTCGAAGTTCAGCTCGTTGGACGAGCTGCCTCAGGACTGGTGGCACCTCTGCGAGAACGAGGTCGGGGGGTACCAGTACAGAACAGTCGTGCAGGTCATCGACGGCATGGTGGAATGCATGCTGGACGGGTGTGCAGGCTCGAACCACATCACGGAGGAACTCCTCTGTGGGATCCTCAACCGGGCTGCTGCCTTGGGGATCGGCACGGAGGACCGGAGGTTTCCTGTCGTGAAGTTCGAACGCTGGGTGCATCCGGAGTTCGTCCATGGGATCGCTGCAGGGAAGCCGGTGCCCCTGAAGGGGGCCGTCGTGCTGAGAGTCCGCTTTCTGGAGGGGCTCTCCCCCGACAACTGCAGCGAGGGTCCAGAGATATTCGTGCGCTGTAAAATAGCCGCGAAAGGAACCTCGGATTGGCATGGGCTCATCCTTGGCGGCCGCGCCTTGGATTGCTCGGGACGGCAGGGCTTGGGCTTCAAGCCCCTTCCTGACTGCCACTCCCTGGAAACCCTTGGGATTAAGATCCCCAGGTGCGAAGACTACAGTAGGTCGCGGAAGGACCGCGCCTACGCCTTCGAGTCCAGGCTTTCTAGTCTCGACGGTGCTCTGTGCTTTGAGCCGGGTACCGGAGGCAGGGACCTGCTCCGGTACAGCGGGGAGAACCCGCTGGAGCTCTTGGCCGGAGATGGGGTCATCGCACCTGTGAAGAGGGAAGGCAGTGGAGGCCAGGATGGCTCCCTTACGGAGGCTGTCCTCCCGGTAGAGTCCGCCAACTGCGAAGCAGTGCCTGGGCTGTGGCCCACAGGAGCCGAGGAAGGTTCGATCTTGCTGGTAGCCGAAGAGGACACGACTGTCTCTCCGGGTGCCGTCGTCGGCGAGGTCCGGACCGGGCTCGCGCAGACCACCGCGTGTGAATGCGGAGGGGTTGAGACCCTCTTTACGGACGCGAGTGGTGACCCGTGTGGGAACTGCGGATTAGGCACTGCCGAAGACTCGACCTTCCCTGGATGCTTTGCGTGCGGGTCCACCGAGAGGACCGCCGTCTGTGGCCTGCAAGGCTGCGGCGCATGCTCGCACAGCAGGGGTTGGCGTAAGGGCCTGAGGGTTGGGGCGGTTTTCGCCCTTGCCGCCGTAAGCACGGTCCTAGGAGGGCCTTGGGCCACGGAGTCCGTGGTTACGGATCCGGATGCCGTGTCCTTCCTCTCCTCCATCCCCACTGAGGGCCAGTGGTGGCAGACGAAGGGAGGAATGGCTGGCCTTTGGAGCGGCAGGCCCCAGGAAGGTGACCCGGAGAATCGGCCGGATGTCGAAAGGCTTCCGTACGAGACTTGCCTCTTGAAGTCTTCTGGCGGCCCGTGGCGGTTGTGGCAGACTAGGGACCTCAGGCTTTGGCCCGAGTCTGTCGACTGGTCGACCGTGCCCGTCACGTCCGATCTCGCGGTCTTCAGGACGAAGACGGGGCCGCGTTGGGCAGGATGGGATGCGGGTTCCGCTACGAGGGGGCTTGGAGGAAGCCACGGCCGAGACGTCACTAGTGGTTCCAGAGTGGACACTAGGAACGAGCCGGTGTACCACATAGTGGAATCGGCCGACATTGAGAAGATGATCGAGGAACCTCCCTCCGACTACTACTACGACAAGCTGCGGGAGGATATGGGTGCGAGGCACAAGGGTGCTTGCCCGCACCTTCTCGATCACCTGGTCTCTTTGGAAGCTTTCCTCGACAAGAGCATCCTCTTTGGGTTCTCCTTTGGTGTCGCCAAGGCTGAGATCTGTGTGTCAGAGGGTAAGCTCCTCGGGCACCGGATCGGGCGGCACGGGAGTGCGCCCGACGAGGAGCGATGCCAAGCGGTCGTGGATTTCCCGCCGCTTAAGGAAAAGCTCCACATCCAGCAATTCCTTGGGTGTGCGAACTGGCTTCGGGGCTATCTGCCAGCGGAATATGGCCATGCTGCTAAGGTTTTGGGCCAATGGCAGAAACCGGGAGCGGAGTTTCCGGAAGGTGGCCTGGGGACAGGCACCACTGCCGGCTGCAAGGCTTTCAAGGCCATCAAGAAGATGATGAGCCACCATATCAGCCTGGCGGCCTTCGATGAGGCGTCGGCTGCTGATGGCTCTTGCCCGCTTGAGCAGATAGCGGACGCCAGCGGGATTGCGGTAGGGGGCTCGGTGGTGCAAATGAGCAGGGACCTCTCAAGGATTAAGGTTCTTATGACTCACTCCAAGAGTCTGACCCCTGCGCAGCAAAATTGGCCCCCGCTGATTCAAGAAGCCTTCGCACAGCTCGAAGTCAAGCGAGCAACCCGAAAGGTCTTCGGAACTATCCGAACCCTGTGTTGGACGGACCATGCCAATCTTACGAGAGCGCAGTCCTCTGATATCGGCTCCGACCAGAAACTGGTTCGATGGGTTGCGGAGATCTTGATGGATGGGTCTGAGATCAGGAGTCTCAGTGGTCGCAGTGCGACGCTGGGGGACTCCTTTTCCAGGAACCCGAAGGGTCGGGACGAGCTCTTGGCCGCCCGGACCAAGGACTTGGTCGGGATGACTGGCCAGCTGAAGGGGTTCGACCTGGACCAGTACCTTGGAGAAGGGACCGAAGGTGACGGTCCTGTTCCCTGGGCAGTAGGGGAAGACGCGGTTCCCGATCACGCGACGCAGGTTGCCCCGGCGACCGCGGCTGCGGTGCCGGTCGGGGTCGCGGGCGGTCCCCCTGTCCGCGTTATGATTGTTTTCGATTATGCCCCTTGGACGGAGCAGGAAAGGGCGCTCACGGAGATCCGTGAAGTCTTCGTCTCGGGAATCCCGGGGCACTCCATTGCGGTGAGAGGCTGCTGGGGCCCTTTTGAGGACGATGACGGAGTGGCGTCCCACTTCGACGGTATGACCGGTAAGCTTACCGGGCCCAAGAAGGTCAAGAAGCTCCGCGTCGACCTGCTTACGTCCTGTGCGAAGGTACTTCGGGAAGCCGCTGCGTTTTCCCCTACCTTTCTGGTAGGACTTGGCCAAGGAGGAGTTGTCACCGCTGCCTTGCGGTGGCCGCTGGTGGTTGAAGTCACCCTCCAGGCTCGCAACCTGCAGCGCAAGGAAGCCCGCGTCGCGGGCCTCGCTTGGGCAGGGATCAAGGGTATCTGGAGCCTTAAGCCTAAGGTCTGGAAGGCGCACTCTACTCATGCTGAGGTGGCTGAGGCGTGCCCAGAGATGGGGCGTGAGTTTCCCGAGCCCCCTATACCAGGATATGGGATAGTGGGCAAGATTGCCGCTTCCGCTGAGGTCCTTTCGTCCCTGAAGCTAGAAGGGATCTCCAAAGTCGCGGATGTTTCCTTGCGTGGTCTCGTTGACGCGCCCTCTCGGGAGCTTTGGGATCACGAAGGAGTCTGCGCCTGCGGAAAGAGGACATACCTATTTTCAAGGTGTCCTTCGTGCATCCGGCAGGAGGCGGAGGAAACAGCTCTGGAGGTTGCTGAGGCCCAAGCCGAAAAGGAGGCCGCTGAGGGCCCGGAGTCTGCCGACCCGAGCGTGTCACTCGAGGTGAACGCCCTCTTGTCCGCCAGCCTTGCTGATGGTTCGGTGGACATTGATACGGACCTCATCCGAGCATGGGCCAAAGGTTTCCTCCAAAAGCCCGTGGAAGGGCTCCTGCCCACGGTGTACGGCAGGATTAAGGCGAGGGTCTGGACTGGGGGCGACCTGGAGCTTCCAGTCGAGGGGTGCGAGAAGGACGGCCCTTCTTTGTGGAGTTCCTGGGTCGTGAACGCCTCTGGTGAAGTCCTGCAAGGGCACCAGGCCTTCCCGTCCTGCCTGAGCGGGCCGAGCTCGCTCAACTGGGCTGTCGAGCCCAACTGGCACAGCCACAGGCATGTGGTTAATTCTGAGTGCGAACGCATATGGAATCTCCAGGAGGGCGAAGTTCGCCTCCGGGAATCCTTTGCGTGTCTCCTTGGTCTCAAGGGAGAGGTGGACCGCGTGGAAGGTTGGAATGATGGGGACGGCATCCAGTCCCTTGGGCATCGGAAGTCGCTCAGGGCTTCGCCTGTCATCGCCGCCTTCCAGTGTTCAGGAGAGGAAGGCCATTGGATGGCCGTCCAGCTCTCGAAGAAGATCGAGGTCAAGGAAGGAGAGCTTAGCAGGACCCTGGCTTTTGTGGGGTCCGCTACCAAGGCCCCACGGGTGGTTGTGGAGTTGTACTCCTCCCACCGGCCCTTTTGTGTCAAGTCACATTCCGTGCGGACTTGCCGGGTTAAGGTGTCCGCGTCCGGGGGTTCTGGTCCCCTCAGCCTCGGTTCTTTCCCTGTGCTGTCGGACAAGGACAGCCCGGAGAGTCAGAGAGAAAAGCTGGCCTTGGCGGCCAGGGATGGCGCCGGGCTCTGCGAGTTCGGCGTCACGCCAGCTCTTCGCACGGCTTGGCACGAGGCTCAACGGAGAGATCCGTCCCTTACGGCTTCGGTCAAGAAGCCGGAAGCCCCTTTCAAGCTTGGCTCGGACGGAGTCTTGGAGAGGGAAGTGACCATCAAGACTGGCCAGACGGTGGTCGTCCCGGTCGTCCCGAACGGTATCGCCGGGCCCAATGGCGTCACGTGGCGGAAGTCATGCTACATGACTGTGCATTGTGGCCTCCTGGGGGCGCACCGTTCGGCGGAGGTCACGTTCCGTCTCCTTGAAAGGGCCGTCTGGTGGCCAGGAATGGAACCAGACGTTAAGTTGTGGGTGTCCAAATGCCTGGCGTGTGTTAAGGGCAGGGCCCGAGCCACGAAGGTCGAAGCGAAACCTGTCAAATGTCTCGCGGAAGCGTGTTGGCAGGAAGTTTCCGTCGACTGCGAGGGTCCTAATCGGGAGGACCGCGATGGCTTCCGATACAGTATTACGTACTTTGATTGCCTTAGCCACGCAGTGCTTCTGGAACCCATGAAGACACTTACGCATACGGATGTGCGTAGGGCATTTCTGCGGTGCGTGCTGAGATCACGCACCCTGCCCCGCCTCATCCGATCTGATCGAGGCACTGAGTTCAAGAATGCCATGATGCTGGAGTTGTGCTCCATGCTTGGGACAACTCAGCAGTTCAGTATGGCTCTCAGGCCTTGTGAGATGGGGTCCAACGAGAGGGTCCACCAAGAGGTCCAGAAGGTTCTGGGTAACCTCATCCGGCATATCGGCGGCTCCATGGAGAACTGGAGCGAATGGCTCATGGTCGCCGAGTATGTGTTGGATAATACCCCGGGGGCGCATGGGTACACCCCCAGGGACCTGGAACGGTCCTGGAGCCTCGCCTTGCCGTTGGAGAAGGACGTTCTCCGCGAGGCCCTCCAATTCGAGCCCATCACGGACTGGGCCCGTTCCCAGTTCAAGCAGTTTTCCGACTTGGCGGCCGCTGTGCGGCGCCATTGGGACGCGAGCAGTGAGGCGCGTGCCCGACTTGCTAATCGGTCGCGTCGCACAGTTGAGCTCCGCGTGGGGGACAGAGTTGTCTGGAATTCCCCCAAGCCCCGGCCAGAGGGGGCGGGGCGTGTCCCTTGGAAGCCTGGTCTGACCGGCCCTTGGAGGATAGTGGCGGTTAAAGGCCATAGGCTGCAACTCGAACTTGTTCCTGGTGGCCCTGGTGAGGCGCCAGGCCGGCAATGTGAAGCCCACGCGGAGGATGTAGTGCTCGTGCCGGAAGATGCGGAGGTGCCCGAGAAGAGGGACCCCATAGAGTTTTTCGACGAGCCAGAGCATCAGCCGCCTTCATTGGGTCAGCAAGCGGCCGGTGAAGCTAAGCAGGTCGAGTTTACTGTCAAGCGCCGGGGCCGCAACTTCGTGTTGCGTATTGGTGACCATGTTGCGTACCATGGCGCCCGAGTGGGCCCTAAAACCTGTCGCCTAGGCAAGGTCACGCAAGTGGACGAAGCCAGGGCACAGGTGGGCGTCCACCGGTACATCCCCGACGCCTCAGGACTCAGAGTCCGGTGGCACCTTGCGTTTTTGGACGAAGGCGGTTCTCTGACCCGCGAAGGGACGAGACAGGCCATAGAGTCCATCACCGTGAAGGAGATTATCTCCAAGGTGGATCTTAGTAGGGATGGGGTTCTCGCTGCGTCTTCTGCCCGGAAGCTCGATAAGGCCGGTTACTCCTTGCAAGAGTCCGTGCCGGACCGAGTGGGTGTGGCAGCTTCCCCGATTGACGTCCCTGCTGCGTTGAAGGAGCTCCTTGCTGAGGCTCCCGCGCCCTCCTTGATCGTCGGTAGAGGTAGCTCCTGTGCCGCGGTCCAGGGGTGGATCAGAGATCACCTAGAGGGTATGGACGTGGACCTTGTCGAAGTAGCGGTGTCGGAGCACTCGCTTACTCAGGTCAGTAAGGCAGGAGGCCTGCGTAGCCCTCCTGCTGCGGTTCAAGGAGCCAGCTCCTACGGGATCCGCTGGGACTTCTCCTCAGAGGAGGACCGGCAAGCCCTGAGCCTTCTGGTCGATACGCTCGACCCCAAGTGCCTCGTTGTGGGCCTATCCGGTAAGGGTATCCCCAAGGAGTTCCTCTCCCTGGTCAGTAGGTGGGGAGCAATGGTGGCCGAGAAGGGGCGCCAGATGCTTGTTACTATCTCAGATCAGGAAGGACTTTGGGAGCCTTGGGAGGCCCAGGGGTGGGCTCCCGTGTTTGGGACGCTTTCGGAACCGAAGTTCCCTTGGGCTTTCGGCCGAGCTGATCGATGTCAGCTCTTGGGATCAGTTCCTAGGGGTTCTAAGCATTCGGAAGGAGCGCTGATCTGTCTTTCCAACTTCAAGATGGATTCGGTTTGCGTTCGCTGTGCAAAGCCTGACGCTTTGGGCAGGGTAGCCCATCAGCACGCGAAGGCCCGGACCTCTTCGAGGGTGCTCGCTCCGGCCTTGTGCCGTTGCCTGGCGGATGCTGGTCTGAGGGGCGACCAGCCCCCTTGCTACGACAGCATTTGCTCAGTGAGCGGCCAGCCGCCGGCTGAGCCTGCGAAGCCTTCCGCTCCGGAGGTACCGTTGCCGGACGTTAAGTCTGGCGAGGACCTCTCCCCTCAAGAGAGAGCGAAGATGGAGGCTGAAGTTCTGGAGTTCTCCAGGAAGATGGATGCTCACTGGCGGTCGAAGGCAGACGCCAAGGATTGGGATGGTGTCTTCGCGGACCTGGAGGTCTATGCGTTGGCAGGCCAGGCTGTGGCTGCCGATCCCCGCCGTACGCCAGAGTATAAGGCGCAGGTCATTGAAGGCCTCAGGTTGGGCCCTACGGAGAACCGTCCGGGGCTCACCGAGGCTGATCTCGCAGCCATTAAGGAGACGGTGGGCCGGAAGGCCGCTGCATTCTGGGTCGAAGGTACGGCGCGTACCACGGTCCGGAAGTTTGCGCACGACTGCGTCCCTACGGGGCCTCCGGTCAGCTCTCAGCCCCATGCGCTCCGCGGGGAAGCGGCGCAGTGGGTTGATGACCGGCTTGAGGAGGAGGTCCAGAGAGGGCAGCTTGTGCGAGGCCCTTCGGCCTGGGGTTCGGCCCCTTTCCCTACGAAGGAGATGCCTTCCCACAAGCGGGCGAGGAAACGCCGCTTGGTGGTAGATTACCGCAGGGTAAACGCCAGGGTGAAGAGATCCACTTACTACTGCCGGCGGAGCACGGATGTGCTCGCTGCAGCGGTAGGATCAGTCTGGTATAGCTTCGTTGATGCGGTTTCCGGGTTCAATCAGATCCGCAACACGAAGCGTGCCAGGGAGGTTCTTGCCATTGTTGCGCGTAGCGGTAAGTACCTCCCTATTGGGCTTACCTTCGGGCCTGTCAATGGTCCCGACGATTTTAACTACGTCGTGGACCGCGCGTATGCGCCGGGTCGCAATCGAAGGCTTAGGTTCACTAAGGAATGGGTGGCCTATGTCGACGACCTGACGGTTCGTACAGGTAGGGTCGTTGACGGCCGTTTCCTCACGGATGCGGAGGCAGAGGAGGAGATAAGGACGGCGTGCCGGAAGGGCAGCCGCTCCGCGCCTCAGACCGCCGCTTCCGCCCTTGAAGCCTTAGGCGCTCGAGGCCGCGACGGCTCGAGCTCCAGTCCGCCTGACGCGGACCGGAAGGTCGCGCCTAAAGCAAAAGCAAAACACGATGAATCCCTAACGGACACTAACCACCCCACAAGAGCCCTATACCCTAACTCGCTTGTGTTCGTCTTGACCGCTTGTGTCTTGACCGCGGGGTCTAGGTTAGGGTTCGGGGTCTTAGTGTGCCGCGTCGGGGGGGTTCGGGGGGGAACGTGGGGGGCAGCTCGGACGCAGGCCTGTACGCCCGTGGGTCGCTACCTCCTTTCTATGCTACTACTCGTTGCGTGCGTGCTGCAGCAAGGGTGTAGTGAGGTAGTCCAGGGTGTAGGTCGTGCTGAGTGTGAGCCCTACCCCCTCTCTCTGTGCAGCCCCCTTGAACCCCCTGCCTTTCAGGACATGGCCGCGCAGCGTGGGCTCAAGACGAGTAGCCCAGTAGCTTGCGACGGGCCGCGCGGGCCCTTGCCATCGGCTTCTTGCGCCTCGCGGTGTGCTTTGGCACACGTGGGCCGGGAGGTCGCGTGTACCCCTCTTTCCTTCGCTGCCGGTGGGTCCTCCGTGGACCGGCTGGTCGCGGAGCCACTCCCACTTTTTCCTCCGTGTGCCGGGCCCCTCGTGGGCCAGGGAGCCGCGAGGGGCGCCATGGGAGGTGGCCGCAGACGCGGGAACGAAGGGAAAGGCGGTCGTGATAGCAACTCACGATGGCAGCCGTGGGTGTGGCTAGAGAACCCCGCGGTTTGCCAGAGGGCGCTTACGCAAGCCCTCCGCCACGGCAAATTCGGCCTGCAGGGCCATCTCGGCGAAGGGGGCTGGATTAGCGTATCCGCCTTAGCCGAGAAGCTCCAGATCACTTCGTCCGCGATCGAGGCAGGTGCGGCGAGTGATCTGGAAAACGCGGCTGGCGGTCGGGAGAAGCAGCGGCTGGAGCTGGTCGATGGCCGGATCCGGGCTCTCCAGGGACACGGCCGTGGGTCAGGATTGACCGCGGGCACCGTGTATGGAGACGGCCTCGATGAGGCCGGCATGAGGGAGCTCTCGGTAGAGTACGGAGGCTCCACCCTCTGTCATGGCACAGAGGTGTTTCATGCGCGGCGGATCGGCCGCGACGGCCTCCTCCCGGGAGGCGGAAACGGCCCGCGCCTGACTGTCCATTGGGTGATCGGGCCCGGGTACCCAAGACAGCGGGACAGTACGTCGGGCTTTAGAAAGAACTCGACCTGTCTTGTGGTCTCGAACCTCGAGCTCCTAAGGGCTTCCGGGGTGCCCGTCTGGAGAGGGACAGACGGATGTGTTCTGACAGGGCGTGTCCCTCCAGAATGCATCCTCCGAATCCTCACGGTGCAACCCGGCTGTGAAGTCTTCGACCTCTCGCTTGCAGAGCGTCAGGGTAACACCCTGCGGTGGGTCGATGATGCGGAGCCCGGGAGCGGAGTCCGCAGAGAGCAGTCGGCGCCGCCTGGCGGAGCCGGCCCGGTCAACTACTATATCGGGGACGAGGACTCGTCTTCCGAGCTGGAAGTTGAGGTGCGGGCCAAGAGCTCGGCAATGCCGGCGGGACCCCCGCCTGGACCACCTAAGGAGGGTGGTCCCCGTGGGATGCCCTCTGCGCTGCATCGGTCCAGGACGGTCGATGATAGGCCGCCGCCAGGGCGGGAAGGCAAACTAAAGCCTACCCCCAAGGTGGCCCCAGAGGGAGCGCCTTCGGCAGGGGAACAGGAGCGGGGAAGATCACACCGCCCCCCTCAAAAGGTGCCTCCCGAAGCACCGCCTGCGGACACGATCCGCTACAAGACGCCGCCCAGGGCCCGGGATGAGCTGCCTGAGGATCCTCAGGCCGCGCCCGGTGACCCTGAGGGTGCCGGTGCAGCGCCTGGGGATCAGCCGATGGAGGCGGACCGTACGCTTACTCCAGCGGATTTGTTCCACCCGAAGAACTTCAGCAAGAAGGCGAACCCGAAGCCGCCGCCGAAGAGGCCAGCCGTTCCGGAAGGAATGGTCACGGTGAAGCCTGGCCCGACGCCGAAAGGGGTCAGGCCTCCACCGCCGTTCCTGATCATGGAAACCGAGAGGGCCGAGGAGTTCTTGAGCACCAGGCCTGGATGGTTGCTGGGTGGGCCGGCTGAGCCGCCCATCGCGCGATCTCCTCCTCCGCCACCTGCTGCGAGGAACCGGTCGGAAAGGCCCTTGCCTCATGGAGGGCTGGGGCCCGGGCCTTACCAAGGCCCTATCCGGCCTAAGCTTGGTGGGCCTCCGCTCAAGGCCGCTCCGAAGGGGGCCGTTCCTAGTGCTGAAGCCCCTTCTGCGAGCTCGGCCTCCACGGGAGGCCCAGAGGGCTCCCGAGAAGGAGGTACGGCCGTCCCAGAGGAGACCGAGGAGGAACGGGCCAAGACTGAGGCCATCCTCCGCGGGATCGACGATTTCATGGCATCCGTGGAGCGTCGGTCGGCAAGCCAAGAACGGCCCGCTCCGAAGTCTCCTGCGCGGCACACCTTTGTGCCTTTCAGTGTGGATCCGATTCCCGAGGAGGCTGCAGTGCCTGGGGAATTCGTCGATCTCGGGGACACCCCCGACCGGAGTGCGATCCATGGCGGGGGCGTGGCTGGTTGCCCTACACCCGAGGAGATTGGGAACGGAGACCCTAGAAGGGTTCCTTCCCGTGGGTCCGGCCACAAGTGTGGTATCCGCGGGTGCCGTGCCGAATTCGAGCACGAGTACGAAGCCGCGTACCACCGAGCGGCGGTCCACGGAAGGGGCCTTCCGGCGAACATGGTGCCGGCCCCGTGCGACGATGCGTTCTTTGGAGAAGCCGCTGTGGCTCTGAGACGCTTCCGCCACGGAGAAGCTCGCAGAGACCACAGAGACCGTGTCTGGGTCTTTGAGGCTGACCTGGGCCGGTTTACGCATATCTCCAACCCGGACCGCTTCTGTGATCGCATCGGGGCGGAGCTGCGTGATTTCAGGCGGCTCCCGGATGGGGCGCCTTGTGTCACTTCCGATGGTCTCTGGCGCACGTATCGCCTTGACCGGAGGCCGGTGCAGCGGGCGAAGCCTCCCGTGCGCTACCCGAGTACCATTCTCGGGCCAGCGTACGAGGAGACGGACTTCATGATGCCCAACGCCGCAGCTCCGAGTCCCTACCGTCACTTGTTTAGGGACGAGACCCCGCTGGGCGAAGCGTTGGAGGCGATTCGCGAAGAGCAGGGGAGATCCGGAGAGGTTCCCGAAGATGTTGAACCGCCTCCTCCGGCGTTCCCCGACGAGCTTTTGGAGCCCCAAGATCCGGACGTGGACGCTCCCCGGGAAGATACCCCGAGGGAGCACGTCCAAGCGATGAGGGAAACCTTTTCAGACCTTATCTGGAACGCCCACGATGGGCTCAGAGAAGAAAAGCTCGCCGCGGGTGTCTTGAACCCTATCGCAAAGCAGACTGACACCCAACTGGAGATAGATCCCCCTATGCTGGAAACGGATCTGCTCCCTCGAGAGAAGGGGGGTGTCCAGAGGACTGGAACCCCGCCTGATCCACGATGGGGTGCGGAGCCTCAGGCTTCCAGCCCTAAGAAGAAAGCTCCGCCATCTTCGGCGACGCATTCCGAGGATCAGGAGATGGCTCCTGCTCCTCCGGATGCCTCTCAGGAGGCGTCTTCCTCCTCTGCAGCGCCTGCGGCCAACGTGACTCCCCCAGCTGAGGCAGGGAGTCCGGAGGTCCGGATCCCTAGCCTCGCGGAGTCTATGAAGGCAGGCTTGGCACGGGAAAGAGCGGCGGCACGCGCCAAGGAGGAGCTTGCTGCTTCGGCCCAGGAGGCCGCGGCTGCGGCTCCTGAGGCACGGCGCGACACCCGCCTTCCTGCAGTGACCAAGGAGGAAAAGGAGACAGCAGAGGCTAAGTCCCTCTCCTCCCTCAAGCGCGCCGTTGAGGAGAGCGGCTCTGAGCGTCAAGGCCCCGCGGCCAAGCGGGCCACCACCAAGAAGGAAGAAGCGCCCTCGGCACCAGCCGGCCCTGCAGGAGCCGCGGCCGGGACAGGCGCGGCTCCCTCGTCTAGTGGCGAGGCAGGTGCCGAAGAAGGTGCCAGCGGGGCCGCTGCTCCGTCGAGCACAGACAAGCGGCGACCCGCGGAGCCGGAGGGACCGCCGCCGCCCAAGAAGCGATTCACAACATGGCAGGATACCATGGAGTCGCCGGCTCCCCAACACCGAGTTTCGGGGGTTTACGGACTCTCGAACGAGGTTCCCGGGGCCGATTGGCGCGACGTGGACTGGGATGCGACTCCACCGCCGGGGCCTGGAAGGCCCGGCGCCCGCGACGTGGATCCCAGGCTCACGGTCCCCCTTGATCTCCAACATGATGAACAGATCAGGGAATTCTTCCGAGGCGGTGGTGAGCATACGCTCGAGCAGCTCCTCGCGTTGGCGCGGCGCCGGAGGCGCGCGTTCGTCTACCAGGCTGCGATTTTGTCGAACAGGCCAGTGTTTGAAATCTGGCCCGATTACGATGAAAACGAGCTTGGACCGACACCCGAGCGCGTTCCGCTCCTCACAGGCAAGGTCTGGCCTTGGGGCTGGTGGGATTGCTTTACTTGTGGGCGTGCGAACCCACCAGAACGCAATACCTGCCGGCACCATGATTCCGAGGAGCTCGGAGGTGCCCCCTGTGTGGGGATCTTCGAGGACAGCCTGTACTGGAGCACGCCGGTGGACCTGCGAACGGCGCCGGCGTGGTTCATCGAGGTCTGGCTCGATGAACATAAGGAACGCATAAAGGAGTACCTTTATGCGAAGCGTTCGGACGCGATCGCCGCCGCAATGTCCAACGCCTACTGGACCTGTGGGCGGGACACATGCCAAGAGAGGAACATGTTATGGCGCAAACTGTGCTTTAAGTGCAGTGGCCCTAAGTCGGGCGCGTCGTTCATAACCCACGGCATGCCGCCCCAGGAAGGCGACGATGAAGCTGCTTCTTCGTCGGAAGAGAGCGAGGGCACGAAGATGGAACGGATCGAGCGTTCCATCAACGCCGATCCCCTTGCGGAGCATGCGAGGAAATTCCTCCGCTCCGGACGGAAGAGGCTCCGCGCTGAAAAGCGCAGGCAGGCAGAGCTCTCTCAAGACTCTGCCCGAGCCTGGTGGAGCCAACCTTCCTCCGGGCGCGGTGCACCCAGTGGGGGCCGCAGCTCTGGCAGCAAGGGTGGTGGCAAAGGTGGTGGAAGGGGAAGCTCGAACCGCTACGGCAACCGAGGATGGTGGGCCGGAGGTGCTGCCGGACTGGCATACTCCTCCCGACTCGGCGAGCGTGCTGGGCAGCCCGCCCTCACGCTCCCACTGCGTGGCCCGGGTGGCCACAGAGTGGCGCCCGAGGCCCCTGCCGTTTCTTCTCGCCCCGCTGTCTCTTCCGGGCCCTCGAACCGTGGTGGGTTCCTTGGGGCCGTGCGCTCGATAGGCGCTGCGGTCTCCAGCTGGGCTCTCTCCAGGAGAGCGCGCAATCGCGCAGCCCACGCCACAACGGGCAACATTGGATGGAAGACGGGTTTGGTGGCCGCTGCGCTGGCGCCTACCCTCTTCACTGTTGAGCGCGGTGCCAGAGAGGTGGCACACGTGAGCCTCACTGCAGTTGCCACTGCGGCGGAGGACCTCATCGAGGAATCCTCTGGTATCCTCGTTCGGGGTGTCCGCGTGGTTGGCTTGACGGCCGTCGTCCTACTGTGGACGTTCGCGGCCGTAGTGCTGTGGTGGGCCGGACGTGTCGCCACTAACCGGCTAATGCACGCCATGAACGGTAACCCCTTTGGGAATGCTGTTCTGGTGTCGCTCGAAGGCCGGGAGGCTGTCTTTGAGGTTGCATCAAAGACTAAGGCCGGAGCACACAGGGTTCTTGTGAAGGTCGGGTCGGGCGCGGACGGCGCAGGCTGCGACTGCAAGGCATTCCTCAACGAGGGACGTTGTGGTCACATAGAACGCGCTGTTGAAGCTGCGGGGCAACTCGTGGCCATGACAGGCGCGAGCGCTGCCCCAACGCTGTCCGTCGCCCCGGCCGCGACTAGACGCGCCCGTGCGATCCTCGGCGCGCCGGCCCTGGAACAGGGGTGCCTTGCCGGCATGGTGTCGAAAGCGAGATCGCTCTCTGAAAGAGCTCGGAATGTCGGGAACCCGTCCGAGGGTTGCCTTGACGGCTTTACCAAGCTCAGAGGCCGCCACGAGGTGGCCACAGTGTCGGCGCCTCCGACAGAGACTGTTCCGAAGACGCCTGCAGCGGAGGCTTCCCGCCAGGGTACCTCTGCGGCGTCTCCGGCTCCGACAGCTCCCATGTCGAGCCAGGCACGGCGTGTCAGAGACTTCCCGATCCCTGACGGCTTCGAGCGAGCCGGGGTCAAGTTTCTGACCCTTCCGGAGTATCACGCTGTGGTACAAACGATGCTATCGGACGCTGGGCATGGGGACCACGTTTACGTGCGAGCCTACAGCTTCGATAGCAAGCCTTTGGTTGGAGCCCTCGTGTCCTCGCTGGAGCGAGGCGCCCGAGCCCACGTGCTTGCCGACAACTCGCAGACGAGCCGGACCAAGCTCCAGCTGCAGTCCCTCAAGGAGCTAGGGGCGGCTGGCGTCCAGGTCCGTGTCGGCAAGGGCACCTCGGTCAAGGCGGCTTACGCCGCCGAGAACCGCACGGACGTGAGCATCGGCGCAGGCCTCGCGGGCATCCACCACGCCAAGACGGTGCTCGTGACGAGGCCGGACTCCACAGTTAGCGCCGTGATAGGAAGCCTAAACTTTAGTGCTAGTTCACGGGCCAACGCGGAGGTCGGCATCGCGGTCGCCAGTGTGCTGACCTCTGAATTTAGCCAAAAGTGGCTAGATTCGTTTGGCACCGAGTGGTCCAAGGCGCTGAAGCTCGAGGAGTTCGAAGCACCTCAGCGGAACCACCGCGGGCGGGCAAAACCCTCAAATGTCCAGCAGCCCGCCGCGCAACCCAACGTGGAGCCGCAGTGACCGTGGACTAGAAGTCGCGGACTGCGCTCCGCCCTTCTAGCCACCTGTGGCAACTTCAGTTTTGGTCGCAGCACCTAGCTGCTTTCCGATGAGACGACAGGGTGGCGTATCCGCTCTACAGGTCTTTGACGGGAGCGGCTAGGGAGGCACGGTAGTGCTCCCGAAGCGCGTGGAGTAACGCCGCAGCTTCAGCTGCTCGTTTCACCAGCCCTGTGGCCGCAGTGCGGCGCAGGCTGTGTACAGTAGGAAACCAGAGCCTCGTGCAGCACAGGCCGTGAAAAACGAAGGTCTTGTGCTGAGTGCGAAGGGTTTGTAGGAGGGCAGGGTCTGTAGGTCAGTTTTACGGCCTCCGGCCGCCCGCGGAATCCTACGGCTCTATCGTGCTCTCGGCTGAGGGGCGAATGTAACTGTACATAGTCTGCGGGCTGGCTGTTGTGCTGTATGCTTTTATGCATGCTCTTCTGTAATTCGTATTCATAACATTTTTGGCTCAAGTGAGCACGGCAGTGTGTCGTTGGTAGCTTCTCGTTGCCGCGACGCAATTGCGCGCAGCCCGTCCTGGGCGGACGTTCGACCTGTCACGGTCGTTGGACTTTCTGCTTGGACGGAAAACGAGGGTGCGTGCTGCCCCTTTGGGTTTCCGTTCTCCTCAAGCAGTAGCAGTAGCAGTAGCAGTAGCAGTAGCAGTAGCAGTAGCAGTAGTAGTAGTTCTAGTAGTAGTAGGAGTAGTAGGAGTAGTAGCAGTAGTAGTAGTTGTTGTTGTGGTAGTACTGGCAGTAGTAATAGCAGTGCTAGTAGCAGCAGTAGTAGTACCCGTTGTAGTCGTAGTAGTCGTAGTCGTGGTAGTAGTAGCAGTAGTAGCACTAGTAGTCAAAGTAGTAGTAGTAATAATAGTAGTAGTGGTGGTGGTCGTAGTGGTAGTAGTAGTAGTAGTAGTAGTAATACTAGTAGTAGTAGTAGTAGTAGTAGTACTAGTAGTAGTAGTGGTAGTAGTAGTAGTAGTAGTAGTAGTAGTGGTAGCAGTAGTAGTAGGAGCACGAGTAGGAGTAGGAATACGAAGAGTAGCAGCACTTGCGTCAAACCAGTAGCAGTAGCAGCAGGACTGGCTGCAGTAGCAGTGGTATTCGTTGTTAGCTATGGTTACAAATGAGTTCAACAGTAGTAGCAGCACTGGCAGCAGTAGCAATTCCAGTCTAGTAGTAGTAGCTAAAGTAATAAGTTTCCTAGTCCCACCACTACTACCCATATGACTATGTGCATGACTACGACTGCCACGACTAGTGCTGCCACTAACACTTTTACTTTAATGACTCCTCCTACACCTAGCAGTACTACTAGTATGACTACTCCCATGTTACTGCGACGACTACTTGAATCAGCGCCAGCTAAGAATCATGATGCATATGAAGATATGGGCCTCAAATGCACACGAGATGCTCAGCTGGTCGTTGCTGCTGCAACGATGATTTTGCCATCCTTGCATTGCGAAGCAGCAATGCCAATCAGGGGCAGGATGTCTCTCTGGAGCTTAGCCTAGATGCCTGCTGTGGCTAGGGGTGTCTTGGGGCAGCAGGTGTGATGAAGTACATACAAGGTGCATTTGGTAGTGGTGCCTGCTCCCGAAACTCATTTCACCCCTCTCCTGGCCTGCAGGCTGTCGATACCTAGACCTGAATAAATGCTTTCAGCAGGTTTCTGGGATGCTCCATGGCATCTTTTGGGTGATCAGGAATAGCCCTGATCTCTTATGTCTTGGGGTTGTGAACCTCGTGTGGCACGATCTAGCGCTGACAAAACTGTGAACAAGTAAGGCTGTCTGTGCGATGCACCTGCAACATTCAAATGCATTATCGTGCGGTGTGAATGTACGAAGTTGCTGCTGCCTTGTATCCTCTCCGAACAAAGCTGGTCCAGCCACGTTGTTCTGCTCGCAGGCGATGTTGTGCGGAAAGTGATGGACGATGTCGCATGTGGTGCTGCTTGGCTTCACAGGCTGGAGCTACAAAGCTTCAAGCTCTATGTATTCTTTGATGTTCAGGCAAGAACATCTACAGGTATGTGCTCAGGTAAGTGCATATACATATATATTCACTGCAAGACCCAAGGATGCTCAGATAGACCAGTCCGCTGCAAAAGGGACGTAACTTTGATCGAGTGTGGGCAAATGCCTAGCTGTTCCTCGCAAACAGATACCAGCCAGAAGACACAGATTGTAGACACTGCAACAGTCATCTCACTGCTTTCCAGCCAAAGCTGCAGGTACTCCCTGCGGCTCTCGTTCTGAAATGCCTCAGGTGGTGGTGATCGTACACAGTACTTTCTCTGTGTCTTGTATGTGCATATATGATATGTCTAGGTTCTAGGGTATGGACACTGTGACAATAGACATGAGACATGGTTTTCAAACATGGTAATTTTGTGTTGGCTTCTGTTTCATGCATGTCCATGATCCATTGCATGCCCTACCAGGGACGGGGGAAGGGGCCTTGGCCCCCGTCCTCAAACCGTTGGCCGGGTTTGGGGCTGTCGACGGGTGCCGATCCTTGCAGCAGCCTTGGGGCCAACGTGCTTTCCCCGCAAGCACATGACAGCTGGGCGATGAGCTAATGCGCCAGCTGGGGCTGTTCACCGCAGGGAATTGCCGAATGTGAATACACGAAGACGGCATCTGTGGGGCTGGAAAGGGAGGCCTTCAGTCTGTCAGGGTCTTGATTGACATGGCTGTGTTTGCTGAAGCCTCTTCCTGTGTGCTTTCCTCTGTGGCTTGGATCATGGGCCTCCTGATTCCATGGTGTATGTGAGAGACAAAGTAACCCAGAATCTTATTATTGTAATTGCTGCATGTCTCCACACAAAAACACTGTACTAGATAGTTCCGAAGCTCAGCTCTCCAAACCTCCAGTTTAAGCAGACCTGCATCGCTAAGTAGTGTCGATCAACTGTAGTTACTAGAACTAGACTTGCTAGTTCCCTCCTTCGTCCAAGAGAGTGATTGTTGACACCTAGAGCCTCATGGCCCCATGTAGTTGTTGACCCCATTTATTCCAGAAACATAAGTCAGGCTTCTTGTTGCTTTTTTCAGGTTAAATATGACTCGGATTCGGGTGCAGCTGGGCGACAGCATCAAGAGAAGCTTAAGCGGCCCTTCAACAGATGAAGATGTTGTTATGTAACACAAGAGAAACCAACAGCTGTCGAGAGTGACAGAAGATTAGTGATTTGCAGGCCCATGGGGCTCCCAAGAATAAGTACCATGTCTATAAACATACAAGTCTGATCGCAACTTCTGACATCCCAAGTTGATAGGGTACATCCAACGAATGAACATCAATGTGTGACTTCTACTCGCAATCCCTTAACATACATCTGGAAAGATGATTACACTATGTCACTATGTCCTAAAACTAGCTAAATGTTAGACGAGCTTTTGCTTGGTTCCCAAGTTTTCAAGAGCTTTCGAAAATTCGACTCATTCGCGGCTCTAGGAGTTCTATTCAGGGTTCAGGTACAAGGTGATGGGACTTCCATACAAGCAGTGAGGTCGGCAGCAAATGTAAAATAGGAACCTTTCTCAATAATGAATGCCGGCCAATGTAGGAGAGAGACTCTGAATCTGAAGGCCACCAGTGTCCAGAAAGGAATGGCGTCCATCCGGGCCCACGTTGCTGTGCCTTGTCGGAGCAGGAGTACAGCTTCTTAAGTGGACGGTTAGGGCAGTTGCTGCTTTGGTCGATGTGCCTCCTGGGTGGCAGGTAGGGAGTGAGGCTTCGTGGCATTTGTGAGTTGGAGTCATTGCAAAAGGATGGTTTGTCTATGTCTGTTCAGGGAAGAACATCTATATACTACTGCAGAATTCTTGGTTTACAGCAGCACGTTGGGGCAACTAGGCCTGGAGCGGGGCCTCTGACTCCGAAGCTTAATTAATGTATAAGCTTGAGGGAACTGTTTTCTTGAAGATTTCAGGTGCTCCAAATGATAATGGTATTGAGAAGTCTCCTTCAACTTGTGTGTCTGTCAAATTTTGTGTCTATCATTTTGAGCGCCAGGGTTTAGGGTTTAGGGTTTAGGGTGCCGACCCTGAACTTCCAAGCCTGGATGGCAAAGCCCTCCCCATTTATCATTTATGTTTGTGCTTCATGAAAAATAGTGCCCAGAACTGTTGCAATAGGAAGTGAATTGACCGACATTGGTCGAAACCGGAGAGCTAGGAGAGGCTATATGCATCCTGGGTTCCAGGCAACAGCACATAGCTTAGGGGTTCTTGATATATGGCACATGTCTTGATGTAAAACATGGTTCAACCGGTCGCTATGTATGTAATATAATGTACCCGATCTTAGACCCTGGAAACATGCAATGCCGAAACACCTGCTTAGTTGTACTTGGAGGTGCAGCTCCCAAATCTCAGGCTCATCACAATTTCGTGCGAATGTAGCTGGAACTCTCTGGGTTGCTGTGCCAAGGATGCTGGACGTGCTAGCAACTGCTTCAGCAGACGACTGAGTCAGACTTGTGGCAAGAACGACTCGCGGGACTTCTTTTCTGCAATCAAGCTTCCTGTGGCTCCTGGGCCAGCAATGCATGCAGAATTCGTGAAGTCTGCAGTAGGATGTAGAGGCCCTAATCTAATGCCATATAAGTGTAACTCAGGAACCTGCAACCTTCCGAGCCCCGATTCGGTCAGCGACCACCCCTGGAGTGGAAGAGTGGACTACGCTGCAAATCCTGGACCCTCATATGTTGGTTGCTTACTTGTTCAATGAAGTAGGGCTGCAGATCAGCAGAGAACGCATCGCTGATTACTGGAAGCATCTGGAAGAGGTAAAGTTCCCTGTGGCTACACCTGATGCAAGCTGCCTACGAGACTTCTGTCCCCTTGGCGTTTATGGGGATGCAGCAAAAATTACTACAGAATATGGCTACTACCACAGTCTGGGAATATTTGTGAATTTACCACTATGGAGGCCACGCTCCACCCGCTTCTCCAGATTCCTTGTATTCAGCATCAAGGAAGAACTGCTGCTACCAGGCAAGACACTGAATGCAGTGTTTTCAAGATTGACTTGGAGTATTAATCTCCTGTTTACTTGCTTGCACCCGTCTTGTGGGCCTCATGGTGAAGCACTTCCAGTGAGCCAGCTTGCCTTGGCTGGCCGAAGCATCTGCCACAACGGTATGAAATTTGTTTGTACCGAACTACGGGGAGATTGGAAGTACCACCAGCAGGTTTTCCAGTTTAAATCTTCATGGCAGAGCACGCTGGTTTGCTTTAAATGTCCAGCCAGGAGCCGGGGCCCGTTGGCAGAACTGTATTACCATGTTGATGAGGATGCGGTATGGCTACAGAGGGAACTGTCACTGTCCAGCTTCCTTGCTCAGAGGATGCCAGCCAACAACCCATGTTCCACAGCATTTCAATATTTGGCTTTTTCTAAGAGGTCGAATTCCATACGATAACGATGTGTTTTCTTTATGCAAGCTATCCAAGAAGAACAATCGTTAGTAATAGTACAAAACCGTTGTTTGTGCGGAAGTCGCTTGTTTTTTGGGCTTATCTTTGTCGGGGCAGGCTAGTGAACTGGGTCGTTTCATGTCAGAAACCATGCATGTGCTAGACTGTGTAGCAGCTTGTCCCACCCAGGCCCTTTGATCGCTTTGCGAATGTTCCACCAGGAAAACATAAAGTGGTGTTCGATGCATACCATCAACCTGGGGCTGCTGTGGATCGTCAATGGCAGCAGCATGAATCTTTGCCAGGTTGGTTCCCATTGAAGACTAGTACTATCTTCTGTGTGTTTGTTGTCAAAGCTACATAATTCGTCCTAATTTCTTCATCGGTTTTAGCCCTGACCCACAATTATTTGAAACCACAAGAGCCCACGGGTGTATACAGTTGACATTGTAACATTATTAGCCCCAGCACAACAGTCGCTTCCGCTGCAGTGACACCCCAAAAACCGAAAACAACACCTTAGATTAAGAACCGAAGTGAAGATTCACAATCTAGGCTATGCCAACCCGCTATATAAGAATGATTGGAGTGGTATATACTCTAAACAGACGAAGAACTTGTGACTTCTACATGGTTTTGCACCACATGTAATGCCAACTCTAGCTCAGAAATAAATATTTCTAAACCCCTGAACCTGCAAGCTTTCAAGGACGATGCTTCACGACGTTGCCTACTGGGGTGCTCCTGGCTGCAGCTTCTCTAACTTCTTGAAGTTGGCATACACCGAGTACAGGCAGTTCTGCAAAGTCCGCAAGATTCCTCAGAGTCAACCTCCTTTCAAAGAACGAATGGTTCCTTGCCTTTGTCTTTGCTATAGTTTTTCTTGAAGGATCAATTAGGCTCTCATCTGTGAGCATATCAGCCTCAAACTTTTAGAGTGCTGCAGAGCCAGAATTAGAGGGCCTTCTATGTTGGGGTCTTGGTTTGGGGACGTAAATTCAATTTCCATGTCGCGACCATCCTGAGCGCCGTAGATCGAGCTGCCACGAAAGTGGCCTTATAAACAGGGCTCCAGGTCTTTCTCAAGGAGAGGTGAACTCAGTCGACTTTGTTCAGTTGCCATTGGTGCATCGGTGTCGGATCTGCTTGTTTTAGGTGATAAAGAAAGATGGCTCGATCAAGATGACTCTCAAAGCCTACAACGGCCGGTGTGTGCTGGAGTGGTTGGCTCACTCTCTCAGGGAAGCGGCACGCCAACCGGATACGTACAAGGATGAACGTCTGCCATTGGCAGCGGTGTGTATGTGGCTAGGCTCATGTTATTCCATCCTCCACTCAGTTCCTCAACAGACCCGAAGTCTTAGGATACTCCTCCTCCGTACTGCTGACCTGCTACACCATATATAATGACAGTACTTCTTAGGTGTTTTCGATGTCTTGAACCAGGTTCAAGGTGCAGGGGGTCAAGATTCAAATATGTTCTCATATGCAAAGTTGTTAGACATCGGGGCCTCAAATAAATTCGCTTGGCCGAGGCCTAAGCCCAAACCTAGTATAGTCGCTTTAGGGACTTTAGCTGTGCTGTGGCATTTCCTTTCAACTAATCAGCAAGAATACGATTTAGGCATTTAGGCTGTATGTGGAGGGTCAAGGGTCGTGTTGGCAAAGATTTTTTTCAGTTTCTTCGGGCTTGTGAGGGCAATTGGGCAGGAATCTTGGAGCAAATAGCGGTCCTGTTTAAAATGTCCGCTATTTCGTTTCTGGACCACGAGAAGCTTCGAGCATGTGCCATGAATATACAACCGAGGACAGCTCTCTGCCAATTCTTCGGCCTGATGGAAAGGTACCCACGATTCTTGCAACTCAGTGGCATAAGCAGCTGCCAGCAACAGGGGACCGTCAGCACTGTGCCGTCATGCTCGTGTCGAATAGCATATATACTTTGTAGCATTTAATTGGTTTGGTCAACTCCATATATATATTGCACCCAAGGACTCCTGCAGCTGCCACGAAGCTCTACAACTGTGGGTTGCGGTATTGTGAATGTCACAAGCAACTCTGCCAATGGAGTGTGAGGCTGCATCACTAGCCAAAAGCACTGCGTATTCCCTCGGCTTTGCATGAATGCTTTGTTGAGAGAGGCTCCATGCTACACGTTCCCCCTGGAGAATAATCCCGAAACTTCATGCTACTTGGCGTCATCTCTCCTAGAATCATAGAATTATCGTTCACCAACCCCGGCCCTGTCAATCAATGAGGTGATGGGTCACATGATCCAGCAGATAAGGCGCTACAGCTCCTTGGCACATCTCCTGTGCTTGCAGAGACCATGTGGCCACCGCACATACAACAACAAGCTCAGGAATCAACCCGCGCTTCGAACACTGCTTCATTGATGAATCGATGGTGTCATGGCTCAAGGGAGCCTTGATACAACTTTTGCATCTAGTTTTTCCTTTGTGAGGGCATCACTGTTATTCGAGGTGGTCTTTGGAATCGTAACCGGGAGCGGAGGGATAATGTATAATGTGTCTGAAGATTTCATAACAATAGACAATAGGGCTGTAAAAACGCCTTTTGGAGATCAGGGGGCCTGGCAGCACAGTGAATATGAGATTACCTAATACAGGTCATCATGTTACATGTATACACGAATATGCCTGCTTGGTCCTGCTCCTAATTAATAGCGACATGCTTTGATGTCCCAGGCTCGTGCAAACCTCGCCCCAAAACCTGTACTGGCCTGCCCAAAAGCACGGTCGCTAGTTCGATGGGTGAGTCAGAGGTCGATAAACACACCGATCTTTGGAAGAGTCGATCCACCCATCAATTGATGCGATTTTGTAGCTGAACTTTGTGTAGCAACCGGCATACTGTGCTTTGAATTGCTGGACATGAGACCCTGAACCCTACATCCCCAGGACTTTGCTCCATCACTGGGAAAGCATTATGGTTTCTGCTTTCATTTCCAAGGGCTACAGGTGGCATGCAGGACCCAAAGGTTCTCCTTAAATTGGGTGTGATTCTCAAAAATGAGAGATGGCGATTTCAGCCTTGGGTGTTACAGATTTTGTGTATGTGTTGTGCAAGACATGCATGTGTATGCATATGTGTAAGCTGCACAACTTACCAGCTAATGGTGTAAGCGAGCGAGAAATGCATCCTGCTCGTGCATCTAAGCAATCTACATTCGCGCTCCGGCGGATTCGCAGCCGCGATGGGCATTGAGGATGTCCAGGCTAAGGCCCAGAGCTTTGCATGTGTGCAAGCCACATTAAATGTAGTCCCCTGCCACCAACATGTGTGCCATATATGTGTGCATGACTGTGCCATGTGTGTCGATGCATGTGCACCTGTACACATTTATTTATTTCGTCATTAACTTGTTAGATACATGCACCATTATATAGTGTTTCATTTTCTGCCTACGGAAGGCTGCGGAGCATGAAGCATCGCATCAAGGCGCAGCTTGGCTTAATCCTCATATATATACACATATATATATATATATATATATATATATATTGCCACATAACACATGTCTACATGTATGTGTATATATATGCACATACAGATGCATGCACAGAGGTCTTCATAACCATCGAATCCGATGCTGTGCAGCTGTATGTACTGTAGTTGATGATGCGTCGTGTCATAACCCTGTGCCGATCGACGCACATGCCTGATATGTATGTCTGTATATGTATATACAGTATTGAGATGATGTTTATACAAGTCGTATACACAATACTATGTGTACATATTCACATGTTTGCAGCCCAGGCTGAATGCCAGTGCTGCGGGTCGACGCTGATTGGTGGAAAGCAAAAAAGCGAATTCGATCGAATCAAATCAGCGCAGCATTTGCTGTGCTGTGTGCACACACATGTATGTATGTGTATATATATATATATGTATGTTTGTACATGCGACTGCACATGCACATGTGTATGTATATATGTGGATATTGATCGATTGACTGTACACAAATATGTTTATCTATATTCTTTTTTGTATAGGTATGCATATGTAAACGTCCTCGAGTGCAACTGTATATATAAGTATGAATTATATTAGGGATCAGAAATCGCATGCATGTGTATGATCGATCTATATAGATCGATAGACATATACATATTATTCGATAGATCATACCGTATAGTATCTATATACTGCTATATACATAATATCTACTGGTAGATATGTATATACACATATATATATACATACTATTCATAGTTATATATGTACAGTGCCAGTTTCATGAAATTATTTTCTAAGTAAATAAATGTTAATTTGTTCATTCATTCCTTGTGTGTATATATATAATGAAAAACAGACACACACACACACATATATATATATATATATATATCCATATATACATATATCCATATTTATATATACATATGTATTTGTAATTCTGCAAAGGTATTTTGTATATATATATATATATATATATATTGGGTTTATAGACTATAAATGCCTTAGAACCCTAATGGCTCAAATTGGCTCAAGCACTTTCAAAGATGATGTCGCTATGCTTGCTCGATCGACGGGTACTACATTGTATGCGCTGCAAATTTTAGCGCACTTTCATGGACAATATAGCAGCAGCATTGCAGATGCATCGATCGATCGATCGCTGCTTGGATGCATGCAGCAAGTGCGCCTTTGCGCAACAAAAAAAACAATGTGCCAATTCACGTCTACAAACTATTGTGAAAGTTGCGCTATTAAGATCTTAAGTAACCATGGGTTTATACTAGTAATTATATATATTACTTATATATATATATTAATATATTAAATTAAAATGCCTCACAGCGCAACTTTGACAATAAGCTGTAGACGTGAATTTGCACATTGATGATCAAAGACACGCAGAATATATACATATATATATATACAATACAATCTGCAATATTGATATATATATATATAAATAATATATATATATATATATATATATATCTACATACATATAAAGGACCCTAAGCACCCTAAGTTCGGCTCAAATCTGGCTCAAGCAACGTACAATCTATCTCGTTGCCATTTTGGATCGAGAGGTGTGCATGCATAATAATAGATCGATCTCACAGCTACGCGACGTGTGGAAGTCGCCCACAAGCGCAAATTTTCCTGCTGTTTTTTACGCATATTAGCAGCATCTGCAGTATTAATTAATATATTAATTTGCCTGAATGCAGCGCAGAATGTGCTGCATGCAGAATCGATCGAATGCGAAGGTGCATGCACTAACTACCTTTTTTTGCGCAACAATGCAGGACTCGGCCTGGATTCCGATTTCTAACGTGCTGTTAGCTATTCGTGCTGTTATGGGGTGGACTGCCGTTGCAACGCCAAATGCAATGACTACTACACAAGCTACGCCACTGCAGTGCTGCTGACAGGCCAGATCGGTCGAATCGGGCTCGATCGGTATATATATATATATATATATATTAATTATGCGCCACAGCGCAGGTGCATGTGGTAGTTTGCACCGGATCATTGCATTCTTCTGGCGATATCACTGCACCACGCAGTGCAACTGCAACGGGCAAGTGCGCTCTTTTATCCATACTTATGTATAGAACAGTGCCTATATGGAAATTGTGAACTTCTAGAATGAGACCGATCATCGTGTCCGGTGCGGGGATGGATTTTCAATATTTGCGCATATATATATATATATATATACATACGCGGAATTAAGTTTTGATCGGTGCATCGACCAACCGGATCCGTGAGTTCGAAGTGGCTTTATATATATATATATATACGCAGAATTCTGCGTATATATATATATATGCATGTATATGTGTAGGTTATTTATATTACGCATACATTACAAATTCAAACAGTTTAAATTATGCAATGTTATATATAATTTCTACTATATATATATATATATATTACCAATATTGTGTATATATACAATATTGGTATATATTCTGCATAGTTCTATTATGTCTCTATTACGCATAATTCAGATCCAGTGTTTATGTGAGTTGTATAGAACGCATAGTTTACAAGTATGCCTATATATATATATATATATATATAGTGTAATTTTATAGGAGCGCTCCTTAATAATAGTACTATAATTATGCGTATATACAAAGAAATATATATAGTGATGTATGTATGCGCGATAGGTATATCTTAAGGAAGTATTTCGCTCTCTCTATATATATATATTTCTGTATACATAATATATATATATATATATATATATATTATATATATACAATATCGAATCTATAAAGTATCTTGCATATGGAGTCTATAGACCTATCGATATTTAAAATACATCAATGCAATATAACGCTGCAAACATTTTCTAATTAATATTGGCTGTGCTTGCCACCGGCCGGGTGCATGTGTAACATGTGCACTCGCAATCAATCAAACGCAAAAGAATGCTATTTATAATAGTACTTTCATGACATATATATATATATATATTATATATACATACATACATAGGCTACTAGAGTTCGCTGGTTTTGCGCTCATGCATGCATGCGTTATATATATATATATATATATATATATATATTATTTATTTATTGCAACGCAAGCGTGGTTTATTGTGTTTTTTTTTGCGTGCTAGGCCATGCCTACTATATATATATATATATGTTTTGCAGGGTCCTCCTGCTTGCAGGTTTTTTTGGCGTGCTCTTGTGGTGGACTGCCTTTTCTACGCCAAAATATTCTTCCTTCTGCGGCGGTGCGCCGGCTTACCGCCTAATTATTACATATATATGTATATATAATATACAGACAAATGCATATATTATATATAATATTCGTGTGCGACCTGAGTTTCGACGCTCCTGCTGCGGTTTTGCGCGAATTCCGCGGTGTTTCGATGGTGCCGCTGAGGGTGCGATTTTGCACGTATATATCTCCTGCTGTGGTTTCGCGCGACTTCCCGCCTCCTCTAGCCTTCTGGGGGCCTGCTTTAGGTTGCGGGCTGCCAATGGCGCACACGGTACCGGTGGGGTGCTACATCGGCTGAGTTTCCACGCTCCTGCCGAATTCCGCTGCATTTCGGCGCTCCTGCTGCGCTTTCCCGCGAAGTCGCTTGCGTTTCAATGCTCCTGCTGTGGTTTCGCGCGTCTTCCAGCCTCTTCTGGGCCACGTTCGATCTAGGTTGCGGACCACCAGGGTGCACACTGTGCAGTGCGACGGTGCCACCGGTGGGGTGCGATGTTTCGATGATCCCGCTCTTCTCGTTTCTAGCCACTATATATAAATTGTATGTAATGATATTAATTTAATTAGTGAATCTGAACGGATTCCTGTTTGTTTTTGGAATTTGCGAGCATCATGTGTGATGTATGCATGCACCTGGCATTGCGCAATTTAAAAAAAATATACATATGTCAGAGGGACAAAGCTTGGCGTGGAAGGCAATTATACATATATTTTCGAACATCTTGGTCCACCGATCAAATATACATGCTGTATTCAATCGATCGATCAACACATTTGCAAGTGCCCGTCATACAATTGATCGACCGATCCGTTTTTCGACATGGCTTGTACCGCAGGACAACATGACTCATGCTGATGCATTCGCATATAGTATATACTTGAAGGCACATCTTCTTAAGAAGATGATCTACACCAGTGAAGAAATCATCTTCCAGGATCCAACTGGCATGATGCAATTTATAGTCTTTGTGGCAATGACTATGTTTTGACAATCGCTATGATTTTCATAGTCCTTGGACTCTCAGGGCTAACACAACTACCGGTCGGAGCTAACTAATAAAGTTTGTACCGGTCCCCTGATTTGAAAGTTTGGCAGCGCTATGTGTCGCAGTGACCCCTCGGGTCGCTGGCTTCACGGTTTTGAGTCCACACGTAATAGCAACCGGCATACCTGGTATAGGCTGAATCAACGTGTGAGTGCCAGCTTTCTGAGAAGCGCGGGGTCTCTGGTTCGGTCGTTCAACAAAGACCAGTGCGTAGTAAACCGATCATGTGTCAACACAGTAAAACCAAAAGTTTTCTTGCGGGTCCCCCGACTACCCCATCATGTTAGCAGTTACAGCTGCTCCAACGTCAACTGTCAAAAGCCTATGCACCTAACGTCGCAACCACATGCAAGCATATTGTCATCAGGAATACAGGTCAGTACTTTGGAGTTCGACGGTATAGCATACAGTACTTGGGCATGTGTCACGGTCATAGCACTGGCTTCGACGTGGGCCGAAAAACACTGTACAAGTAACGGCGGAGGCCCCGCCATCCGAACACATGTACCGACTATAAGGGAGCATGACCATGTTGGAGGCTCGTTGGCACACTTTGGGGGCTCGTTGTCACTCCGGATAGGCCTCGAACACAACAACCGCAAGTTCCCCCGAAGGAGTGAAGCACAGGTGCTCGGGTTGGAGCATCTTCTCCGTGCTGTTGGAAAGGTCCGGTTCCCTACGGGTTGGCAGGGACTTACCGGCACCGTTAAAAAGTTTATGGAGGGAAAGTCCTGCTCCGTCAGGGCGGACGGTGAGTTACAGGTACCGTTCGGCGAGCTGAGTTATTAAGACTGATCGGAAGTTACCATTTGCATCATTTGCACTAATTCGGCCATCACCGCTATTGACGCTTCAACTTTGCTCAGAAGTATCCACTGCCCGAGCCGCCACACCGTTGGGCTCCAACCAGCCAAACAGCCAAACCAGAGCAGGCAGCCATACAAGATCACGAAAGGGGGCGTTGGATGTGCCCCTGTCCTTCTCAGTGGTTGGCATGTGCCGATGGTTGCACCGGCAATGAGACAGAGCTGATTTGGATTCTTGGACCACACTTCCATCTGCAAATTCCCAGCCAAGCGCCACAACCCCAAACCCAGCCGCAGAGAGCTGAGTAGATCAGAAGGGCCCCAAAAGCCATAGTCACGTCCGGACCCGTCCTTGCCAAGGAACCGATTAACGCTGGCAGCCCGTCGTCCCCGACGGCCCATGAAAGGCCAAACATCAACACCGCAGTAACTGCACCCGCATTCTCTGCTGCTGTCAAGGGTGGCTCTTTTTCAGTCATGTTGGCGAGCACGCCCCGGGCTGTCTACGGGGTCCTCTAAGTTTACTCTGAAAGGAGTGGGAGGGCGATCCGCGCCCCAGGGCACAGCGCAGGCGCTTCACCCCTTCACCACCCCTTTTGAACAAGCGAGGTCGTAGATCCACTCGTCCAGCATGAAGGCAAAAATGGCTCTCTCTCTTCTCTCTCTTCTCTCTCTCTTATTCCACACAGCCACACAGCCAAGACGGACGGCAGATACCACCTCTCCGCGCGCGTACGCGCCTCAAAATGAGAGGCCCAAAAGGAGCGAGCACCGACCTGTACCGTGAACACTGCAAACCCCGAACGATCCCCCCTTCCTGGCCTCGACATGGCTCTGTCTGGAGAGCTGTGTTGTGTCAGGCACGGGCCTTGTGGAGCCGTTGCACAACAGTCAAGAACTGCAGCAAACCTGACACCCCCGCCCGGGCAAGAACGACTCCCAGAAGCCTGGGCCTGGGCCTACCAGCCTGCCTGGCCCAGACCCTGAAGCACTCTCTCTCATGCTCTCTCTCATGCTCTCTCTCTCATGCTCTCTCTCTCTCTCTCTCTCTCTCTCTCTCTCTCTCTCTCTCTCTCTCTCTCTCTATCTCATGCTCTCTCTCTCTTGCTCTCTCTCTCTCTCTCTCTCTCTCTCCCTCTCTCCTTTCGCCAGGCTTGCAGGGGCTTCCCGCTGTTGGCTGGGTGCATGGTATTTCATGCGGTAGGCTAGGACTATGGGCACTCGGCATCACCTAAACCTCACAGTAAGTGTCTGTACCTTGCTGTCACACTATGTAAGCTCCCGTATTCTACGTGATGCTGGTCGTGCCCTGCGAGCAGCCATCAGACGCGCCCCTTTGGTTGCAACAGCTACAAAGACCATGCCGACAAACAAGCAGTATCTTCAGTGTGGTTCTGGGGCCAGGCGACTTCGACGGTTTGTTCCGCAGGCCTACTTGTCGTGGTGCAAAGCGGAGCCCCCAGGAACCTCTAGATGCGGGTACACCTGCCTAGCCTCCCCTATTTATAGGACCTAGTTGGACTTCACCGCCGCCCCGTATGGAGCAACACCGGTATGGAGACAACTTGCCGAGTCACAATGTGGGCCGTCACAGCGAGTTGGGTCTATCTGGAGGTACCACCAGTAGTTCTTAGTGTTGCCGCCCCGAGGGATACAACAGCAGTGCAACAGTAAACCACCGACGTATACGACCACAGAACGGGCTGGCATTGCATGGTGATCTCCAGCATCGTGCTGCCGCCCCAGATACATCAACAACAGTACAACAGAAGAACACATATTGGACCATCGTACGGGCTGGCACAGCATGGGGCCTGGGACAACTGTACAAGGTTAGGGGGCTTGACCCAGGACTTCGCTGCTAGGCGGTGGGCACGTTGGTTCTGCAAGGAGGTGCAGGGTGTGGGGCAGTCAGTAGGGCTGGAAGTCATTCGCCGCCGCCCCGTGTCGATCGTAGTTCGCCAACGCTTCCAATTTTTCCTCTTCTCTGTCTGCACCTGCTTGGGCCTCTGCTCCGCGATTTTGCTGTGCTTGCATTTCTTGGCAGGTGTCCGGCCCAGGCTCCGGTTGCCGTGCTTCTCCCCATCGCCCCGCCAGTGCTGCTACCATCTCCTCTTCACTGTCGTCATGCACCTCTTCTTGTCTGGCCCGGTCCGCGCTGTTGCGCCTGCAGGTCCAGCAAGGCCTCTCGACCCATGTTGCCAGGGTCCGCTCCGAGGTCGTCCAGCTGAGTGGGGTTTGTTGCCCCGGTCGTCGGCCAAAGTGCGCTCGGCTCTGGCAGCTGCTCTTGGCTGTCTGTTGCAGGGATCGCCCCGCCATGGTGCCACTGTAGCACACAAAGGTCGTAGGCCTCGCCCTGCAGGAGGCCACGTACTGCTGCCAGGTTTTGGGTGGCTTGTTCCAAGGACACCGAGTGCGCATGGAACGGCCTCGGTGCTTCATCTCCCCCTGCGGCTGGCGTCAGCACATCTGCCGCATGCGCCCCAGCTGCGTTCCAGCCCTCCGCGACTATGGCGACGCGGGAGCCAACACGGAGGTCGTTCTGGTGCTCCAGCAGACCCGCGAGACTCATGGCATCTACTCTACTGTAGACGTTGTTTACTATACGGTGCACCCCCCGAGCCTCATACGGTACAGGATAGTATACTATACTCTCACTTTCACTCTCTTCCGGGTTGGAGGAAAGGGCAGCGTCCTGGCCCCCTCCCCGTGCGGTTCGCACACCCGCAGCTCTTGGCAGGATTGATTCTCTCCCGGGGTTGTTCCTCAGGAGGGCTCGGCTGTACGAACGAAGGCAAAAATTCGTCCCCCTTGTTGGTTAAGGCAACATAGAGGATTCCTATTTGATGATCAGACAATGACAACGACATCACCAAGGTGGACGTTTGCAGGAATCCTCTTTCTCATACACTCTGCAGGTTCGGGGTAACAAACAGGCTCGTCTATGCGGTTTCACGCCCCCAAGCACTAGAAAGGTACTCACAGTAAACAGGGATGGCGTTCCCCTGTGTTCCCCGATTGCAGCAAACTGTTGACATGTTCTCTTGCTTGCTTGCTTGCAAGGCGTTTGGGAGGTGGGGCTCGGGGCTCGGGTCCCCACTCCCCCTGCGCGAGAGCGCTACGCCACTGTTCGAGTTCGGTGTGAAACTTGGGCTATTGTGTTCGGCCAGGCCAGGTTTCCCTAGAGGTGCCCCCATGCCCCCGTTACCAAACACCCTTTGTTACGACTAGTGTTGTGACCTGATGTTCTCTCTCCGTCTCTCTCTTTCGCCAGGCTAGAGGGGCGAGCCCCCGCCCATGGGGGCCGCCCGACGTCTCTCTCTCTCTCTCTCTCTTTCTTTCTCTCTCTCTCTCTCTCTCTCTCTCTCTCTCTCTCTTCCGGGCTTGGGGATCAGGCCAGCGTTCAGGGCCGTCACACACACACACACACACACACTCTCTCTCTCTCTCTCTCTCTCTCTCTCTCTCTCTCTCTCTCTTCCTCTCCCACCGATTTCCTCGCTTCTTGTCGCTAAGTGGCAGGTCATTCCAGCGATCTGCATGCACTCCTTGGGATCAGCTGAAGCTGCTCGTGACACAGGGCTGGTTGCATGGTACGGCTTGCACAGACTGACTCCTGCCATTGGCATTCAGCATTTGGCTCAGCACAGTATCTACATCGCACTTGAGCAGAGTTCGTGCTCCCACTGACGGCATGTGTTCTCACTATTCGGGCTTGCGAGCATGTCCTGGTAACCGGCTGTGAGTGGCAACGCCATTGGGGCACAAGCTCGTCAAATTTCACCGGTGTGACGCCAGCCGTATCCTTGCATGTGATTCGAACTTCTGCCTTTTACAAGGCGGTTGGCGTTTCCTTGGTACAGATGTTCTGTACATGTCCGAGCATGACGATATGTGAAGATGCGGAGTTGCGGGTGTGTCATCAAATCGTCGTCACATCGCGAGCAACGCCAGAGCATGCTGAGAATTTGGACCCCCCACAAGACAAAGCTTCTGCTCTTCAAGTCGCTTCTATGATGGAAAGGATCAGAGCTGTGGAGAACCGCTGAACCGACAGCTCCAACACAACAAGTGCTCTCGGCACAACCACCCTGACACGCGACAGTTGCCGCACCTCTCCTGCACATCCGGTGCACCTATCGAAGCAGCCTCCTGCAAGCGAGCATCGACAAAGCTGACCGCCCGAAAGCGAGGGACGCCAGGAAGGGCCGGCAGGCCGTCTGCGAAGACTTGCCTCAGCTTCTCGGGCTGAGACCGCCTTGGCCGAGACAAGGCGTACACTCTGCTTGCTGACGAGCTGCACCCATCCGGTGGCAGAGGCAACGGCAAGCTCAGACAGGTTGAAATTGCCTGTTGAATGAAAAAGACAGGTCGCGTTCCGTCCATGCAGCAATTTCCCCTTTCCGGCCCACTTGCTACAAAGTGCAGCCAGCACACCAGCGCTTGTGACTGGCCTGAAGCTGCCAATTGGTGGCGTATCGGAGGATGGAGTGCGCTTGCATGCGGTGTCGCTGGCATCTTAGTATGCTCCTCGCCAAGTAGCTTCGTCTCATTGTCCAGATCCAATGAAAGCTCTTCCACGGGAGCTCTTGACACAGCTCTGTAGATGGGCTCCAGCACCCAATCTGGGATGTCTTCCTGTCAGCAGTGTCACTCATGCATCGCCTACTTACCCTCGTAGCTATGACAATGGCCCAACACTCCTTCGTGCCGCTTCCTGAGGACTGCAGCAAAGTACATAGCAGGCTGCACACGAGTGCACATGTGTAACATGCCAAATCTTGCAAGAAGCGGTTCAGCGCAGCCCATGCATCGAAGTCCAGCTTCTGTGAAGGAGGTAACGGAGCATGCAGGTTCCAGTGGAGCATCACCTCATGACCAGTGGCTGTACATGAGGGTCAAGGCTGACGGCAAGTGGGTGTTGGCAAGCCTGTTCAGCTGTTCTTCCCAAACCGACCAGGCACTTTAGGCCACGATGGATGACCAAGACACTGTCGAGAAGAAGAGCTGGTGCAAACTGCTGATTGATGGAAGCATCCTCAAAGATCTCCGATGCGGACAAACCGCGGCCTTCTCAACCAAGTGCAGGCAAGCCGCGCTTTGAGGTTTGTACCGCGAAGCTCATCCGAGACAACATCCATAGCCATGTCAATCGATTCCTCGATGAGCTCATCCTGCACACACAGACTTCCGATGTCAGACCCCAAGCATTCGTGCAAAAGTCAAAGGAATCCTGAGTCTTAGCAGTGCCCCTCCTGGCTCTTGGAAGGGCTGCCGGCTTTGTCGGGCTTATCCTTGTCGCCAGGAGGCATTGACGAGGCCGGAATGCTCACATGGTCGCATTGTCGCCTTCTTTTTGCTGAGCTTTGCTGCGCGCAGCTGTTGACGCCACCACACCTGCAAGCTACGGCCAAGCTCTGATGCTCTCAAGAAGCCGGTGCAGCTGCCTCGGAGAGGCTGCCCAGAAGGCGGTTCATCTTTTGCAGATCTGGTGGCACTTTGAGGCCCGTGAGGCCTGCGACTGAAGCGCAGAATCTAGCTCGCGCCACGGCATGCGACAAGCACTACTTGGTACCTGTTCGCAGCGCAGATACCACACCAGTGCTCGTCAAGCAAACCTTGGATACGAAAGCTCGTCTCACAAGTCTGTCGTCAGCATCACAAAAACCAGGCATGGATGGATAGATCGGTGTGGTGCCATGTTGCAGAGTTCAAGAACTCCATCCGGAGAATCTTGGACAGGGAGAAGTCCTAGCAGCCGCTCGGATCTTACGCCGCGGAACTTATCGTTGGTTTTTCCCTCCTCGCCCAGGAACGTTCCAATTTGAAGGTGGCTGAGGTTGGTGGTGCGCATGAAACCCACCAGGTCGATTGGATAGTCCCGCACAGAGCCAGTGACGACCAGGAAAGCCTCGGCGACTCGCCGACGCTCGCCGTGTGCCACGTGGTGGCTGGAGTTCTCCAAGTTGGCCAAGGAGCAAGACCGCGGCCGGGACTCGACTCAAAGATCTGGCAGCCAAGATAGGCAAAGAGCTCGGCAAGCCTCGCAAGCATCATCTGGCCCGGGTCCAGGCGGCAGGCGGCAGTGAACCGTGATCACATCCCATCACGCCAAGTATCTCGAGCTCAATATCCTCCTCCACCAGAAGCGGAGCTCGTGGCACGAAGAAAGGCTCGAATCCTGAGAAGCAACGGCACGGTAGATGCATGCAACAAACTGTGTAGGTCACGGCGACTCGCCGAAGTCGAGACAGCCGCTTCCCGGCAAGCTCTAGGAATCCGGGCACATGCAACAATATCGTAATTTATGTGTAGTTTGGGTGGTTGAGTTTCCCGTGGTTATGATTTGTCATGAGTGGGATTGGGCGCTCCGAGTGTTTGTGGTACGTGTATGGCGTTGCTGTTCCTCTGGCTGCCTTCGCCGGAAGCAAGTGAATATGACCCCTACGGCACCAGCTGCCGGAGCTCGGGCTGCGGCGGATCTCCCTTGAAGGTGATGCCACAGAGCGCGAAAGAACCGTGCCTTCGAGAGGTTTCCAGCAACACACGGGACTTTCCACAAGGCCACAACGCCATACAAGGCCACAAGGCCTTCGACCTGCAGAGACTGCAAGGTACCAGTAAGCTCCTGATTCGCCTGGCTGAAGGCCCTGGCCGGCAAGGCTGGGGGAGACGCTTTCTCTCTCGGACGTCTGCTGCTCTCCGAGCCCGGCCTGTCGTCAAGGAAGTCAAGACCTCAGGCCAGCGCCCGAGCCAAAGCGAACAAAGCCTCCTCCTCCTCCCTGCTCCAGTCTGTCCGAGGAGCCCATGGCCATGTCAGAAGTGGCCTTCATCTCCTTCTGCAGAAGCCGCCGCGTGGAGACATCCTTAGCTACGATGCACCTACCAGAACCTTTCTGGTGACGCTGACGCTGCTGGCTCCGCACCATGAAGCTAACCTTTGAACTCTAAGCTTTTGCAGGAAGGGCTCGGAGCAAAGATCCACTGCAAACTGGCCCTTGTTGCTCCGTGCAAGGGTGTTGGCACCATTTCTGAGGAGGACCTGGCCAGCCGTCGCCAGCAGCCGAGAGGCTGTGCAGAGTCTGTACGGCTAAGTGTTCGACTCTGACTACATCCTGCCGCCCCATGAAGGCCGCCACATGCAGTGGTGTCCATCCTGCCTCTGCAGTTTCGAAACTTCACATGCCTTTCCAGCTCGCTTCTCAAGCTGGTCCTATCGGTCCTCGTCGGTTGACTGAAGGCCTGAATTGCCTCCGCTGCAATTGGTGCCGTCTCTCTCTTTTTCTTCCTCGCCATGTATCACCTCGGCTCGAACTCGCTTGCCAATCAACCTTGCCTTTGCCTTTGCCACACTTGGAGACTTGACGCTCCACATTTTCGAGAAGCTGCGTCCGTCTCTTGTCCCTGGCCCTTCTCGCTCGGATCCATGCGGAACGGACGAGCCGCCGGGCCCGTTGCGCCTGCCGTCGGCAATGGAGCTGAGAGAAACCCTACCCGTGCCTACCAGCACTGTCAGTACTTTCGGTGATCGGCCTGGCCCAGGCTGCCCTGGCTGTGGCTCTTCATCCAGGAGAACTAAGACTTCGACGATGCTGCAGGAGCCACTGCGGCAAGCAGCGTGTAGACAGGTGGTGCCCTTCTGATCCTGAAAGGCGAAGAAAATCCGAACGCAAGGGACGCGTTGTCTGCAACTGTGCAGCCGAGCAGCGGTCACACGACGGTTGGCTCCCAGGACCAGGAGCCAACGAACACCGGCTAAGTTGGTTGAAGCACCTGGGACGAGCAGTCTACAGAGCAGCCACCTGGCTCTGCGGTCAAGAGCACAAGGTGCCGGACAGAATTGCAATAAGTTACGGTCAATGACGTTGAGACCTTGCACGATGGAGGCACTCCATACAATATATCTCAGTCATGCTTCATTCCCAGCCTTCCAATGTGTCTGGAAAAACAGCCCCAGATGGTTCGGGCTCCTTGCAGACAGATTCGCACTTGGCGTGGTCGAGCTTGACTGAGCCTTGACAGGCCGGCTTGTTGCCTCGATGATGCTTTCCAGGGACTGCGATATCGTCAGCTGCGAGCACTGCCTGCCATCGAACTTAGCAGCGTGGCGGCGTGGCGGAAAGCTGCCGAGAACTTGCCCTTGCAGACGAGAAGCCCTCCGCACTTGCTCCTTTCGCCTGCCACCGCCACCACAGCCGCGCAGAATGTCCGACAAGACCGTGGAGCCACAGAGCTGAGCTCCGTGCCACAAAGGGCCTGGGCGCTGCCCATGGCCGACCTGCACGGAGCCGTTCTGACCACGGAGAGCTCTCCAAGCTAGGGGTCTGGCCTGCGGAAAGATCATTCAGAACCCTTGGCCATGGAGCTACCATGGCTCTGTTGCTCTTTGGCAAACTCCCAGAGCGCTCTAGGAAACCTTGGCCTTACCTTGCTTCACGTTCTTGATCCGATGCCCGGGTCATCCGTTAGCACCCAGTGTTACGAGCCTCGCCTATGCTATTGGCAAGGCTGTCCCAGATCATCTCTCCAAGCTATGACGCTTGAGCGTAGAAGCAGGAGGAGTCCTTGACATGCTGCCTCTCTCATCGTGAAGAAAAACATGGGAAGCCCGTATTATCACTTACAGTGGAATCCACTACTGTAGTGGCCGCTGGCCTTTTCTGTAAGTGGTACGAGGTCTCGTGCGAGAAGGACGAGAAGGGAACTCCGAGCCCTTGGCACCGGGCTGATCACAAGCACAGGACATCATCACAAGCTACTGCAGCTCCATGCAGCTACCATGGCTGCATCGTCTGCTTGAAGTCTGCGGCCCCGGCTCTGGCTCTGGTGCTCGAGACGGAGACGAAGCACTCCATGGGTTTAGGATCGAGTCTCCGTCCGCCGCATAGTGTAGATTACTGTAGATTCTCCTGCTTTCTGTTGCCAGACCGCCCTTGATCATTGTCATGTTTCCTTATAGTGACCTTTCACGAAGCTTTAGACTCTGCTGTGCATCTCAAGTGGCACTCGATTGTATCAGCCCTGCGCGACACGGTTCCACATGCTAAATCAGAGCTTTCTTCGAAATTGCGCTTTGTTGTGGCCGCCAGGTTTTAATGCGAGATGCAAAGTCACTGTGGCTATGTACAGCAAGGACGTGCCCTCGCACTTTCAAAAGCACCTAACTCCTTGGACCACACTACACATCACGCCTGTCAGCGAAGCCATCTGCAAGCTTTCGTCTTGCCCAGGTCTTGCGATTTCTCGTTCCATAATTGAATTTGCACCAAACTAGCTGACACCGGCATGATCTGCGGACAATGCAAGCCGATATGTTGACTCGAAGCTCAGAGAAAGTTTCACAGAATTCCCCGCAAGATCTCCAGACCTCGTGGACACAAAATGGACCGCTGTAAAATCCTATGGGCCGAAGAAAATATCGGGCACTGACTTGCATTGTGCGAAATGTTCGGCCTGAGATCTGTGGATGCCATTCCTTCCATGATCTTACATGCATACTAACTTGAGACACTGAGATCTAAACAGCATCGCCCTGCAGACCTGAGGCGATGCACCTAGCAGTGGCACTCCGTCTTATGAGAAGCCACACTCTCCATCGCTCTCCGATCCCAGCCTTGCTTCAGCAGGAACCGCATCATCTCGGGAGCCCCAAGGGTGGCTGCAAGCCTAGCGGCTAGCGGCGGCTCGCCAATCGACAGACGAAGGCGACGGAAAAAAAGTCTCGCTGCACGTCCAAGCAGTCACAAACGGTCCTAATCAAGCTCTGGCGGCTCTGGCTTCAGGCCCTCAAGCCAGTGCTACCTGCGCTGCTCGCCGATGCATTCTTGGGCACCGTGCATTAGGGGCGTTGCTCCTTCTGAATCACTGGCATTCGCCTGGACAATCAGCACCAACCGAAGCAGGGATCTGCACTTTGCATGCACAAGCAACAAATTTGATGTTGGCTTCCGTTGCGGCTTAATGTGGAGAAACGCAGGGCCTGCAGCCTCCTCCCCCGAGACCCCAACCGCTGAAACACTACCGAAAGCAAGGTCTGCGGGCTTGCTTTCGAGGTTCACACGTGCTTGGCTGCTTGACACTACAGAAGCCCTTGTCTCCTCTGCACGCCACTTTAGCAGCTCCGCCGCATCTCGAACCTGACTGCCCAAGTAAGTCGCAGTGCTCCGACTGAGAGTTCTTGTGCAAATCCGAGATTCAGGCAGCAGTGTCGCCGCACGCGGCAGCATGGTGGAGTGCTGACCTCGGACATGCAAAGGGCGAGACGGACTAACAAAGGCAAGTCGCAGTCCCGGCCGGCTCGTCGCGTCTCGAAGATGCAGATCCTGAGCCAGATTGGCTGTAGCTAAGGCCATGGACGCTTTCGCAAAGGCGAAAAAGGCACTTCCAGCTTCCGAGATTGCGGCAGCTTTGGCAATGATCAGTTGGCGAACCTCGACTCTCGACACTCGCCTGGTTACAGGCATCAAGCCTGGCATGCCGGACCATGCTTAGCTGGCGTCCACTTCAGAAGCTCCAGCGCTCACTGCGCACATCAAGGGAGTCCTTTGTGACAAGCTGGGTGTAGCCGAAGTGCGACTTGTCATGGGTAATCCAACCAATGCACCAAGTTCCCGGCAAGCCAGAACCTGACCTCGATAAGTTCAAAAGTCGAAACCAGCTACTAGTACAAAGGCAGGTTTGAGGAGCTGGCTCTGCATCATTGACAGATGCCTGGAAGCTGACGAGCAGCCTTCGTGCAATGCTAAAAACCTCAAAGAGGGCCATGTCTATCCCAGCCAAGAGAACAGATAACAACGCACTTTAATCAAAGCACCGGCTCACACATGACGCTGATGCCGTTGATGATTTGTGTTTGCTCCATTCTCATTGCTGTGCTGTCTGCTGCTACCTCTCCTTCTTCCGAAGGCTTCCGGCAGGGGCACCCGGCATGCTAGAGTGGCCTGGTGCAAGTCTTGTACCAGTAGTGCTTTAGGATGCTTTAGGCCCACTTGACGCGAGAGGCCAAGCAGGCAAGCTCTGCAAGCTCCATGCTCTAGACCTCGCCCTCCTGCTCGCGTGCCATCGCGTGCTAGCGACGAGATTATTCCGCACATTAGAATTAGATGTCATCAGACAAGTTCGTGTCCGCAGATGATTTAGCAAGTTGCGACCAAACACCGTCAGCTGCTGCATCCAGATGGAGAACTCGATTCTGCATGGATTACTGATTACTGGTTGCGGGCTTCTTTTGAACCATCCCGGCTCACATCTGCCGGCAACGTTTTTTTCATCACAGACCCCGGCTCTGCCTGTAGCAAGGCACGCGTATGGGAAGGGCCGCGGATGTTGCAAGTCGGCTTCATAGGACTTCTTTGAGGAGAAGGAGTTAGTGTGGAATTCCGGTGCGGCACCAAGAGCCGCTGGCTCGACGAGCACTCGCCCGCAGATATACGAGCGACTCCGGTCCAGATTGAGCTCAAACCGGTACATACTAATCGAGTAGGGCACAAAGATGACCTTGAACGACTTCGGCACCGGGATGCTTGCGGCCTGTTCCTCGCTACGTCCCCTGCGACAGCTGGCGGCTCAGGAGGGCCTTGGCCATATTGCCATCTTGGCTCAGGCTCAGGTGCTTTGGCTTTCGCACTGGAACGGCAGGGTGTGGCTGGTGAAGTGGTCGCACGTGCGCAGGGTTGCAGCAATGGGCCCCGATCCAACCGGCCGAAGCCTTCCGAGCGTCGTAGCATCGCGGGGGCCCAGCGGCGAATCGGGCGCCCATATTGTAGGCTCTTGGAAAAACCTGAATGCATCTCCTGGCTACTTAGTCTGACTTGGGAACGCCCGCCACATATACAGCAGCACCTTTGTCGGGAACACAGGAAGCAGTTTGGCTTGCTGGCTGGGTTTCTGACCTGCACAATTCCAAGTCACCCGCGGATGCCGCGATGTGCAATGCCGTCCTTGGCACGCACACACACACACACACAAAGACGCATGAATCAAGACTGGTATCGCTCGTCAGCGACAGTGTTCTGAAGGTACATCACCCACGAGCATCCGACTCGCCGCGGCTGTTCAACAAGCTTGCCGCCGCTGGAAAGTCTGGGTCCCATTCTTAGCACACCACGATCCAACTTAGTTTGCTACGAGTAGGGACTGCAGCAGACCGAGGCCAAAACCCTCCATGGCTTGTAGGCAGACCTGCGCACAGGCTTGGCTCTGCTTTGCTGGTTTGTGCTTCGAACTGCTGAAGCTCGACTTGCAGTTTGGAATCTGCTCGCATGGCAGTCCCGGTCTACATGGCGGGTAAGAACAAAACGCGACGAAGTAGGGCATACATAGATCGGCCTCTGCTGTCACCAGTCGTGCTTCCAAGTAGCCAGTCGGACCTCGCGACCATGGAAACAGTTTACATCAACTTACCTGTCTACAGCTCGCACAAGTTGAATTCAGTCCCGCACGTTGCCAGGACTTTGAGGCCTCGAGAGCAAATCATCCATGCTTGCACAAACACCTGACCGAACTGGCTCTGAGGCTTAGGTTGCTCAGCAAGGCCACGGCCGCAAGTTCGGAGGCAGGATGGGCGCTTGCCGGATCTGATATGTCCAGACTCTGTGAATCAGGGCCTTCAAGACATGGTGAAAGCCAGAAAGGCAGTGACAGCTAAGAGAACGTTTCAGTAAGGTCAGAGCCGCCAGACCTTAAAGCTCGTCACTGCGTGCAAGATTTCGAAGAGCTACAAGGTTAAGAGACTAACCACCAGCTTGCACGCTGCAAGGTTGCCACCATCGCCGGGACCTGGCTGCATCTGCTCCAACTACACAAGTCTGTGTTGGACGTCTTTTTCTTGACACTCACACTCGGACAAAGCCTGGCAAGGTCTGCAGCGATGGCTTTAAGAGTCTGCGGTTCCAACGTGGCGACTCAACGATTCGGCATTTAACATTTGCGTAGGGGTCTTGGACATGGCTGGACGGTCTGGCCTGTTTCTGCTATAGGGGAGAATAGCGTCGCCGACATTTCCTGTTGCGTATCAAACATGGGCCGTCGGCGTAAATCCGGTGTTTCAGTGCGTTCTATGAGCTGGTCAGTCTGGAATTCCATCCTGGAAGCCTCGCGACCGTGCGGGTGTGCGTGGGTGGACGGGTTGGTGAGTGGGTGGGTGGGTGGGTGGGTGGGTGTGCAAGTGCCCGTCTGCCTAGCTGTCTGTCTGCTTGCCTGTGTTCTTGTGTGTGTGTGTGTGTGTGTGTGTGTCCAACTCTGTTTCCAAGAGATGTGAGTGAGTTAAGCAGCAGGGGGCGTGGCAGTCGCATCCTAGCCACGCCAACGAAGCTATGGATGTTGACTGGATGGGCTCACAGACGTGTGAACCTGTACCTGCACAATGCTGCTCATGGGTCACGCATGTGGCAGCTTGAGAGCTTATCTGTGAATGCGACAGTCATGAGTGAGGGCTTGCATTGGTCAGTTTCTTGCTCAGTTTCTGTTCAAGAGTTTGCCTGTGAATGCGACAGTCATGATGGAGGGTCTGCACATGTCAGTCTTACATGAGTGATTCGTGTGTGTCCTATGGTAGTACTTCAGATTGCATGTTCTGACTTTCCCGTGCAGCCTCTGACTTTCCCTGACAGCTGCTGACTTTCCCTGACAGTATGCACCGACAGATCAGACCTGCGACACGATGTGTCAAGTGTGCTTCACAACGGCATTCCCTATGGGCGCCGTGTCTCCCAGAGGTAGCTCTGGCGCTGACTTTCCCGATTGACTGTATAAGCATTGGATGACTTTCCCTGATTCTATATCCGTGCTTGCAAGCTGACTTTCTCAGTGAGTCTTTACCAAATGCCTTTACCGAAACCTGAATGCTGACTTTCCCACTGACTTTCTATGATCTGATTGACTTTCCCGAATCTGACTTCACCGCTGACTTGTCGCAGGTCTTCGGCTACAAGTTGAGTACATGAGCTGTGTTTTTGGTAGTTGCTGATCAGTTTGCCATGGATGCCTCAGGAAAGAGACACAGTACCGGCACATCAATTCCCCCCCCTCCTCCCCCCACCTCTCCCTCCACCCTCCTCCTCTCCCCTTCCCCCTTTGCCCCCCCCTCCCCTCCCCACTTCTGCCCCTCCCCCCTCCCGTGGCACCACGCCGAAGTGGATTCCACCCCCCCCTCCCCTTCCCCCTCCCGCCTTCCCTCCCCCACCCCCCACTCCTGCAGTTTGCCCGACGCCAGCTCCGTCTTCTTCTTTGCCGATCTCTTCTGCATCCAATGTTGGTTTGGGAACAGCAGATGTAGCTCCTACCTTGATTGCTGCACGTGCTGTAAATGATCGGCCTGTTCCACAGCAAGAGGTTCCACCAGCAATCACTCTTCATGCAGATGGCGCAGGTTTCCGTTTGTCGTTTCGTTCGGTGGCCGATTTTGCTGAATACTCAGCAATCATGTCGGCAAACTTGACTCATGTCCGAGGCCACAGAGATGTGTATGCTGGCCTTAACAATTTGCTCGACATTCAGCAGACTGTTGTTTCTCAACAGAATCAGTCAGCAGCTTCTGGTCAGAGCCAGCAGTCAGCCCTCACATACCAAACGGATGACTCTTCCCAGCCCTCAAAGCGACTTCGGCAAGTCCATGGAAGCGGAGTTTCTCTTGTCGCAGATCCTAACAGCATTCGACTTCGTGCAATTTGCGATAAGATTCCTGGTACTCATGCTGATCGTGTAGGATGGCAGCTCAGTGCGGACCAGACTTACGTCTTTCGAGTTAAACCCTTGCAAGATTCGTACGAGCATTTTGAGAATCGATCTCTTCTCAAAGGGCATGTGGAAGTTGAGTGGGAACAAGATTCAAACTTCTTCGTGATTCCTGAACTTCGTGGGTTGGAAGTGCGTGATGAAGAAGCGAAGCTGATACAAGTGTACTCAGCCAGCTTCAATTGGGTCGCATTATACCCCATGTTTACTGCTCTACGTCACTTGATCAGTTCCAGCCCTGGCCGTATGAAATCGGCATGTGAGATTTCGAGAAAGATACAGGCTAATCTTGAGTTGCAGGTTCCCAGCTCTTTGATGCAAAGCACTGCGGACTATCTGATGAGCCTGTTAGGTCTTCCTTCCCAGTTTGTCAACTCGACGGCATTGAAGTATGTCTCTCAGGCAATTGCTGCAGCCGACCAAGCTGCAAACATTCACTCTGTTGAGCTTCATTCTCTGTCGAGTTCGTGCAAGTGCTTGAGCATCCACTTCACCCACTTTGAGAGGACCATGGTCAGGTCGCATACTTCTGCAGCAGGGATTGCTCGTTTGCCTGTTGCACACAACACAACAGTGGCCGGGGCCGCCTCTATCTATCCTCCTTGAGGGAACGATTCGACCATCGTATTGGGATGCTCGTGACAGCATGTGGTCCCCACCGGTTTCCTTCTATGCTAGGGCTCATACTTCAGATGCAGAACAAGCACAAGAGGCGGCGTCCAAGTACGGTGGCATTCTGAGTGAGCGTCCGGTGTGCATTTTCGGATCTGCATTTAATCGACAAGGGTCCCTCACGCCTCCCCATTCAAGGATCCCCATGGGAGGAGTTGAGGGTGACCATTCCTGCAGTTACATTCGTGACGTTGCCCGTGCCAAAGATGGCAGATGGGTCTTTCGCTCCTCATGTTTCATCCCGGAAGCGCTTCTTGTCTTTTGGAAGGTCTGAGTGCTGTATGTTGCTTTGACCAGCCGCGCTCTCAAGTCTCTTCCGTTGTCAATTGCTATGTACGCATGCACGTGTCGAAAACATGCCAGTTAAGATTGTGAGGTGTGCCTGCAAGAGATATGCAAGTGTGCTGCAAGTGAAGTTTCAGCGGTAGTGCAAGGGTGTGCGTCAGAGGTGCAAGAGATGAGCAAGTGTGGTGCAAGAGTTGTGCAAGCGATGTGCAAGTGCTGCAGTTTGAGAACAACTTGAGCAGGTTTGTTCAACTACGGAGCTCTTTGATTCGAAGTGTCCTTAGCGATCCCGTGGACTTAGCCTTGTCGCTAGTTCTGAAACCATGGCATGGAATGGACAGTGGGACACCAACACAGGGTACGGGAGATCCCAACAATCGTGGGGTCAGCATCGCTATCAGCCGTATAGCTCGGGAAGTTGGAATGATCCCAACCTCTCCAATTCTGCTCCTGCTAGTCAGCCTCCTCCCCTACCTCCGCCTCCACTTTCTTCGGCACCTTCATCATCGCCGTCTACTCCCATGCCACTTCATCAAGGTCCTGGTCTTGCTCCTGCACTACCGAATGGATGGGCGTCAGATCGTGATCATTATGACTCCACAGTGCTTCATGGGTTGTCTTTTCGTAAGTACATCGAAGCCACCCCGTGGTCGCGAAAGAAAGGGATCGCAGGAAAAGATCCACTCAGCATTCCTGTTCAGGAATTCCTGTTCCATGGAGTTTCAGATTGGCGTCTTCGAGCATTAAGTCAAGGCAAGTTTTTCAGTGTTGTGCCAGTTGCTACAGTTGCTGAAGCAGTGTTCATGTCGCAAGTGACGAAGAACCTTCGGGATCGCAAAGTTGACATCGATGCAGTTGCTACGCAACTTTTTCAGGCCGCTAATCCATCTACAATCATTCCCAACAAGAACACAGATTGTGCAGTCCTGTTTCAGCCGCTGGTTGACAAGATCGTTCAGCTCATGTTTGACAACATGCCGGTGCCCACAGGCGTTGACCAATCTCAGAAGTTCCTTCAAGTTTCGGAAGAGCTCACGCCGTCGTGAACAGTTGCAAGCCGCAGGACTTCCTGTTACCCCTACGAAATCCGCTTCGAAAACACAGCTCCCGGTTGCTTCGCAATCTAGTGCTCCTTGTCTACAATCCGGGACACCACCGAAGACTTGGGAGAGTGACCTCAAGAGTAAGATCGACAGTGTTCCTGCTGAAGCCTTGAACGATCACAAAGCCCGACTAAAGGGATCAGGAGAGGGGGACGTCGACAAGTGGATCCAGAGTTTCAAACGACCCCTAGGCAAGCGTTTTGCAGAATTTCAAGAGCACATTGTGTCTGTCTCCAAGCTTGTGCAGATCAACTATGGAGGCAAGGAGAAAGCCAAACTGCAAGAACTTGCAGTCAAATTCGGGATCTCGGCGACCTTTGCATCTAGGATGGGCATCAAGAGTCTCTCTACGTGCATTGCAGCGGCAGCTTTTCAAGTTGTCTGAATTGCACACAGCCTTGCTTCCAAACAACTCTCCGCAAAGGAGATTCGGTCAGCACATGTTCTTATTACAGAGATTGGCAAGTTCATGTCGTTTGTGCTTCAATTCATTCCGCATGTGGACAAAGTGATGGCCATTTGGTTGCAAGGTTTTTGTCATCTGATTCTACTGTTCCATTACTCCAGGGGTACTTCGCCAGAGCAACGGCTGCTTGAAAAACTGCAGAAAGCTGGAGTTACGCCGTCTGAGTACACGTTCACACGGTTTCAGAGTCCTTGTGCAGTTTATTTGAAAGCTCCCGTGTCTTGGAGTACACGTTCATCGTTCAAGCAAAGAGACCGATGGATGTATGTGGGAAGTACCTCAATTACTATTTCGAAGCGTGAATTCAACCGTCAATCCAAACTCAAGCAAGTTCTCCGTGAGCAATATGTTCAAGTTGAACCGGCCATTCGTATTTGGGCTTCGCTTGGCAGTTATTTCGACTTTTCTACACTTTGTCTGTCGGTTCATGATGACTACAAACAAGCTTGGGTGCAAGAGCATGTCCTCATTGATCGATGGCAGCCCAGATTCAATTCACCGTTCATTGACCGCTTCTTCATTAAGTCAGCATTGGGATTCAAGAGACTCAGGCCACGTCCATCTCTTAAGAATGTATCATTGTTTTCCAGACTTTGGGCAAAAGTTCGAAGACGTGCTGCTTCAACAAGTACTCCGACTCGATGTTTGATGGACAAAAGCCAAGCATGGTCGCTTCTGTACGATTTGGCGTCGCTGACCTCGGCATCTTTCTCTGCTGCAAAAATTGTCAGATCTGCCAAAGTCTCGACGTTAGAGTTGTACGCGATGTTCAGGATGGCCAAGATCATGGAGCAACCTTTCAGATCTAGAGTGGTACAGTTGCTCAAATCTGCGTTGCAGTTTCGTAACTGCTCTGTACCCCGACACAACAAGTCAGTCACTTTACCGTTTCTGTCTCATCCTTCTTTTGCTGCCCATGTCTCCTCGTTTCTGTCTCATACCATTCAGCAGTTCAAAGGCATTTGCATCCCGTTTCACCTCCCCTCTAAGACGCCGAGAGAGTCTGCTCCCCAATCGCTGGGCTCTATTCTTCATAATCACTTTGAGTGGGAGAAGAAGCTTGCTGAGACAACAGTTGATCAACTTCCATGCAGATGCCAACAATTTCAGCAGCAGCACCCCAATGTGGACTTGGTGGATGGACATGTGGCTACTGGACTTGAGACGTTGTCATTTCGCCAACCTGTTCTCAGAGAACTTGCTCAGGCCAACTCAAAATCCCTTATCTTTCCATCAAAAGTCAAGTACATCAAGGAGGCGACCTCCGCGTACAAGGGTTGGTGCAAGACACATTTTATTCCTTTGCATACTCTGTTACTCTACCCATGTGGCAGCAGTTCATTCATTCTGAGTGGCATCTTCACCTTCGCCATATGTGCTTATGCCCGAAATTCCAGGAAGGTCATGCGCTGCAGCTCAAAGACATTGTTTGTACAGATTGGGTGATTCACCTTGCTGATCACGAATCAACTCATCTTATGGTCTTTTGCCCTAGATTCTACTTCCAATCCTGCCATCGTGTATGGTCAGATGTCAAGGTGTTCAGACCTATGCCGATGTCCGTATCGTCAGCAAAGCTGTTTCTGTGTGCGCACATCCCGTCTTCACTGGTTCGCAAGTACCCTTGGGGATTCAAGTTGGATGCCAATCTGCCTGTGGGGCAGATCTTTCTCAAACGCAAAAAGTCCTTCAAATCAGGACGAACCATCATCAGCTACAAGAATACAGCCTTGGGCCCTATTCTTAGGGCAGCAGCGATCTGCATTGACCAAATGGTCAACACAGTATGGCCTGGTTCGTTGTCACGCAGTGTCCCACAGATTTGGCATCATATTCATCAGGTGTTCAGGCATTGATCGTTGGAAGTTGAACTCGAACTGCTCAATGACGATCTGGTCGGGTTCTTTAACTCGGTGCCTCAAAGTCGTATTCTGGAAGCAGTGGAGATGTTGGTTCGTATGTTCACTGCAAGACACCCTGATGTCAAATTGTCGGTGTGCATTAATGAGAAGAGCAAACATTTTCGTTCCATTCATGGGAAGATTTCCAATATACGTCGGCACTTCGATTGGAAGACCATTGATCCATACGACTTGGTCACCATTGTTCGTCTCAGCTTCGAGTGCGGCTTGTTTGTGGCGATGAATCGAGTGTGGAAGCAAGTTGATGGCACGTCCATAGGTAACCAAATCAGCCCTGTCCTCTCTTCCCTTCCAGTGGTGATGACTGAGCTTGGTTGGGCAGCAACGTTCCCGCAGATCTCGAGTTTCCCTTCCACTTTTCTTGCAAGATATGTGGACAATAGACTGGTGATTGCACCCACCGAAGTGCATAAAACAGTGCCTTTTCAAGTCTTCAGCCAAGAAACCTTTTATGGTTCTCCGATTGTACTTGAAGCTGTCGGTGATGGTCACTTTTTGGGATTTGATATCGATGTCCGAAACCGAACGATTTACTATCTCCAGCCCAAGTTCCTTTGGCAAGTTCGACATCCCATGAGTGCAGGTAGCGATCGATTGCTGGTGTCAGGTGCGAAGTCGAGAATTTCTCTCATCCGTAAGTACACTTGGCCAACGTGCCAAGCGGAAGTAGCTGTCCATACTTTTGTACGATGGTTAGCGAACCTTGGTTATCCATTTCGCTTGTGTGAAGCTTTGATGAAACGGTAAAAGTGGTCTGTTATCAGTTGACAGTTGACAGCGGACGTGCATGCAACATGTCTTGATCTGAGTTCGCCATGTGTGAGAGACTTGCAAATGTCAGCATCGCAGTGTTTTTGGCTAAGAGACGAGATCATCTGTGCAAGCAAGCATGCCGACGGTGCCACCTTCGGATCCTAGCATCGATGAGTTCTTGAGAACGCTCACTCATTCAGCGCGTGTGAGATTGCTCAACTTTGTATCACGACCTCAACTTCGTCAAGCTCTTGTACTTCAATTGACAGCTTTTGTGCGTGACGGGACAGAAAGAATGCTGCAGCAAGAGTTGCGTCGTTTGGATGAGAGGGATAGAGCAAACCTACGTGAAGAACGTCCTAGCAGTAGTGGAGCTTCAGGATCACGTTCGTCCAGTGGCAATTGCAGATCCCATCCCTATGCTCCAATTCCTCTGCCAGCAATGAGGAGTGCGCCGAGTGCAGGGAGTGACAACCCATCTTCCAGTGCCACACCTCCCCCCCTGCCTCCCCCTGGCCCTCCCCCTCTCCCTCCCCCTCCCCTCCCTCCTCCTCTTCCCCTTCCCAGTTTCCCCCCACCCAGTGCCAGTGCTCCCGTCTTTCCCCCCCCGGCACCACCAGGAAGCTTGGGGCATCGTGTGTCTGAACCTCCTTTGGTGTCGAGTACCGCTTCGTCGTCGGCTGCACCTACATCTTCAGCTACGTCAGGTACTCCGATCAGATCCAAACCCATGCCTACCAGAAGGCGTGAATCACGCCGATTTCGACGCAGTCAATCGTCTGATCTCAGCTAAGTATGTCCGGAGTGACAGGGTTTCGCTTGTATCTGTGACGCATGTGAGTGCTGCAGTGAGGAAAGAATGTGCATTGGATGCAAGTGCTGTGAGTATCACTTCATTCATGTTGTATTGCATACCAGAACAGTGTTGCAGCACCCTGCTCAAGTGTCGTCCCATTGCACTAATGTCGAGCAACTCAGCGTGCGACCCGTTGGCACCTCTTCAACGCTGGATTTCCTACACACAACAGGAGCTGATCACAATCAGAGGTGAATTCCGTCACTTTCGCGAAGAAGCTTTCTCCGTCCAAAAGATCCAACAAGCCCAACTCGACGTGCTCACCACACAAATCAGGGACACTGAGACTCAGGTGGCAGAAGTCATGTCTGCCATCACAGAACTGTTTCAGAAACTTCAGAAGACCAACGAAGTGGTGGGCAACTTGCTGACGGATTTGCATTCTCTTCAATCTGTGACTTCCCATTGTGTTAATTCTCTTCAACTACAAGAAACAACAGAGTTGCCCCCAACGCTCCCAGCAGAGATTGAAGTCTCAGAGTGAAACGTGAGCAGTTACAAAGAAGCGTCTGTGCGCCAGTGTCACTGCAAGGGTGTTGCAAGGGATGTGCAAGGGACGTGCAAGTGATGTGCAAGTGATGTGCAAGGGTGATACAAGCGATCTGCCGGCACCATGTGTTGGGAGCGTTTGCAGACATTGTCTTGCTTCACGTCCTCAAGGTACTCTGCAGTGCAAGACAGATTCGGAACGTACAAGTAGCTTTCCATCATGTCGGTGTCCAGTTTCGAGAGCGATGTTGCCTCTGTATCGGACGTGCACTCTTCCGACTTCTCGTCAGACCTTGCAGTATCGGACCAAGAACGTGATCGACGTGCAGATGTGGCATCAGGTGTTCCTTTGGCCAGCGATCCTGATTCGGCTGATTTTGCTCTTGATCATGAGAGTATTAATGCGTCATCATCCATTGACCGACAGTCTACGTTTTTGTCCTCTGGTCGATTAGTTAATGTCCCAAAGCCGAAGCAGCCCGCTGCAGAGCACACCAACATGTTGCAGACGGACCCACCGCGGAAACGCAAACTTCGTATGATTGATGAAGGGCCTGATGGTGTGCGCATCAAGATTCGTCCTGCACCCAGTACCCAATTTCGCCGCAGAATGGAAGGCACGAGAGTGCTTGGTGACGATTTCTTCATTCACAACAGAGCTCAGTTCATTCTCGATTTCTTGCGACAGCATGGAGAACGCATTGCCAAAGAAAAGCAAGGCCCTAGGAAGCGTTTTTCGTCCACTTTGAAACTTGTGCAGTACGTTCTAGACCGAAAGTGAGAGATTGCACAAAGACAGTGAAAGAAACTGAAGAGTGCGCGTCTGCCGTGCTGTGCATTATCAGCTTTCTGCATGAACCGTCTTGAGTTGCAGCATTTGGCATCCAGTGAAACTGTGTAGGTTGCCCAACATGAAGCGCAAGGCCCGTGAAGCCAATCTGCCTTGGAGTACGAGCCGCGACTACATTTTTCGGATGTGGGTTCGTGTATGCAGTCGGGCAACCGGACACGAGACTATTACTCTCCACATCCAGCTATCAATCAACGATTCCATCAACGTTGCCAAATACCTCGTCGCGATGCAGCTCTGGGAGAAGTTCGGCTGGTGGCCTAGGTTGCACACCTTTCAGCTTGTACAAAACTTTCGCCATCTTCGGTTTACTGAACCTGTAACGACTGCCCAAACCCTTGAACCAGTCGATTTCGTTGTGACGGTATAAAAAGAGTCCACCTCTGTGTCATGTCAAGAGAAGTGACGAGCAAGGGATGTGCAAGCGGATTGCAAGTGATGTGCAAGGGACGTGCGAGGTTCGTGCAAGTGCAGTGCAAGAAATGTGCAGAGTGACATGTCAGAGATGTGCAAGTGCTGCGGTGTTGTGAGCTGCTTTCATCAGACATGCAACAGAGTTTTGTATCAAGCACTCTGAAAGTTGTGTAGATCCTGAACAACATGGATTGGGCCGCTTCTGACGTGCTCGAGAACATCTTGATGTACGTGTTGCCGATCAGAGCCAGAATCACATTCATTACTCGCCTCGATCGAAATGATGACCCAGAAGAGGCACAACCCATAACCGACACCATGGTGGCGTACACGTTCCTGCGACGTGGGATACAGGAATTTCGGCTGTCCTCCTCGGTTGAGTTGACCATGGGCTTTCAGTCTTTGCATACCACCATCCGTTTTGTCCAAATCAATGCCGTGGCTTGCACCATGTTGGGCAGCCCGTCAAAAAGGTGGATGAGAGCTGTGGTAGAGTCCTGGTAGAGCTAGTACAGGAGCATTTGCGAGTGAGTATCGTGTCATTGGCCAATGCTGCGTACCAAACTGCAACTCAGTGTTGCATGTACTTCGATGCTGATGCGGAAGAAGCCGAAGTCGAATTGCACTTAGTGCACAGACTGCGTTTCCGGAAGTTTCGTAGCCCACTTTCCCAGATCTCTTGAGCATAAGACTTTCCCATGAAAAATCGGTGAGATAAAACAGCGCGCAACGACTGTCAACATTGCAAGGAGCCCCTCGGGGCTTGTGTGTGTCCAACTCTGTTTCCAAGAGATGTGAGTGAGTTAAGCAGCAGGGGGCGTGGCAGTCGCATCCTAGCCACGCCAACGAAGCTATGGATGTTGACTGGATGGGCTCACAGACGTGTGAACCTGTACCTGCACAAAGCTGCTCATGGGCCATGGGTCACGCATGTGGCAGCTTGAGAGCTTATCTGTGAATGCGACAGTCATGAGTGAGGGCTTGCATTGGTCAGTTTCTTGCTCAGTTTCTGTTCAAGAGTTTGCCTGTGAATGCGACAGTCATGAGTGAGGGTCTGCACATGTCAGTCTTACATGAGTGATTCGTGTGTGTCCTATGGTAGTACTTCAGATTGCATGTTCTGACTTTCCCGTGCAGCCTCTGACTTTCCCTGACAGCTGCTGACTTTCCCTGACAGTATGCACCGACAGATCAGACCTGCGACACGATGTGTCAAGTGTGTGTGTGTGTGTGTGTGTGTGTGTGTGTGTGTGTGTGTGTGTGTGTGTGTGTGTGTGTGTGTGTGTGTGTGTGTGTGTGTGTGTGTGTGTGTGTGTGTGTGTGTGTGTGTGTGTGTGTGTGTGTGTGTGTGTGTTGTGTGGGTGTGTGTGTGTGTGTGTGTGTGTGTGTGTGTGTGTGTGTGTGTGTGTGTGTGTGTGTGTGTGTGTGTGTGTGTGTGTGTGTGTGTGTGTGTGTGTGTGTGTGTGTGTGTGTGTGTGTGTGTGTGTGTGTGTGTGTGTGTGTGTCTAAATTCTCATTCCCTCGGTTTCTTTGCATGGGTGCATGTCTCTCGGCCGCCCAACGAGCATGGAAGGTGACAGCACGGCTTGCTGGTTCAGTAGGTGAAAAGCGATCCGACGCAGATTCTCACAATGGCCGATAACAAGCACGTAGCCTCTCACTAAGCTTGGGCAACCGACAGCCGGATCCGAAAGCTTTCGGGCTTTTGGACAACAAGGGCACTTGTCGCAGTGGGCCTGGTTTTCGGAAAGGTCGCCAAGCCTTGCAAGATGGAGTCCCAAGTACTACGAGGCAACACAGAAGTCTCTGACGAACCTTGGGTCAGCCCGCGCGGAAAGGAGCAGCCTGAGGAGACTTCAGGGTCCGATTCTCCCACGGGTGCCCAGAACAGCCTGGCTAGAGCAAGGGCCCCATTGCCACAGGCCAGGTGCAACGGTGTCCTTGGAAGGCTTAGAGGCGAAGCACCTTGCCGACAAGACTATACGACCGTCGCCAAGAACCACACTGTCCCTTGAGGTTCTGTGCATCGAAGGAGGCTCCTCCACCTGGCAGTTCCAGACGGATGCATGGCTGTGTGGAAAGAGACTCAAACCAAGCATTCAAGATAAAGGCGGTGCCACGCAGCAGCCTCGGGAAAGAACGATGCAACCGAACTGCTTGTCGCATGATCGGGTCGTTTGTCTCGCTTCGAGCACGTCGTTAGCCGTTAGCCGTTAGCCCGGCCCCCTGTATCACTTCACTACACGATGCCCTGCGGACACTCCAAGGACCAAATCCAGGCTCGTTGTTGCTGCGCCAGCGAGGTCAGCAACGGAGTCGTCGGTCAGTCCTTCAGGCTATTCTTTGGCCTGCATCGGGATGTAGTCTCCTGGGCCTGCTCGTCGTAGAGCACCTTTGCCTCTGACAGAGTAATGAGGCGGCCCACATTCTGGTGGAGCAAAGTTGAGCCAACCGCTCAGATTACCTACGCCGGCCGGCCATCATCAACACGAGGCTCAGATGAGAGTAATGGCAATCCACTTGGTATATTCTCTTCCACACCGTGGCTCAGTCAGATTCTCGCGGCAACAACGCACCAGCTCGGAATCCTTGCCCGGCGACAACACTGAACGATCATCTTGCTGAGAGTACAAGCCTGAGGAGACCACCCTGGAGTCGACTTCCCACCAAACGTGTAGAAGGCTTCACCTGCAGACAACATGTAAAATCCTGCTTTTCGGCCGGAAAGGGTTGTGAGGACCTTGAGCAATTCGGGCCATCATGTTTCCATCCATTGCCAGAGCTTCAAAGCTTTTCCTGCTTGCTGGCTCAGCAACTACACATCATGTGCAGTTGCTCCTTCGGTATGCATTGGCGCTTGTTATTGTTAGCCCCTAGCTGCTTAAGCTCCGGTCGGCGAAGCGACATGGAGTGACGGCAGTTTCTCACGTGCTGCTGCGGCTATCTGCCGGATCACTTGTCTTGGGTGCGTAACTGTCCTGCAGATGTAAACATGTACAATGCATATATGTGAGCATACGTATCCCTATGCTTATAAGATGTCTTCGTTGACGGAATGTGATTCAAAGGAATACGTATTTTGCATAGGATGGGAGGGCCTAGGGTTTGCAGAAGCATTGCAGCCTATCAGGGCCCTACTCGATTCATTTTTCGGTTCCTGCAAAATCCTTAAAGTTTGTGTAAACAGTCTTGAAAAAACGCAGGGTTCTACGAGTTTTCGCAAAACCGGCCTTGGACCCTAGATTCCCCATGTTCGGCAAAGATTTCGCAGAGATTCCACGACCAATCTTCAAAAAACACAGGTGGTCCGCAATTTGATTTTGCAAAACTCGCCTTGCACCCTACACACACCCCTCCCTATGTTCGGCAATAACTTCGCCAACACATTTGACTTAGAACTTAGAATACTTAGAACATCTGACCCTCTGTAGCAGAAAACTCGCATAAGCCCAGACATGTTCCACTAAGTTACACCTTGAGAATGTGTCTCAGTCTTCGTGTCCAGCAGGCTGGATATGCTGGCTCGTCGTTAAACCGTTAAGCCACACTGAGAAAGACCGATTTCAAGCAGAGCTCGAGACCCCATTAATCTGCAAGCCCTATCCAAAGGCACAACCTCTTATGAAGTACCACGACGTTCAAACCTGGCCTTTCCGGCATCCGAAGCCATTCCCAGGACATGTGCAAGTTTTCAGCTGCAGAAAGGCACCCAAACAATGCAGGCAAGCTGCACTCGAAGCCAGCCCCCTCTGGCTTCAAGTCATACTGACCCTGCCGCACGCAAACTCAAGAGAGTGCAAGCGCAAGCAGCATGGTGCAGGTGTTGCCTCGCGAACCTCCCAAATCTCCCATAGCTCGGGCTTCAATGCAGTGGTAATGTCTTTTCGGCGAAGCAGGGGCAAGTTCAGATACCTGAGATGGTTCCGACTTCCACACAAGCCGATCAAGAATCTTTCAGGACTCTTTAAAAGCTCACATTCAACAACAGCTTGGTTTTTTGTCCGGGCAGCTCCATGCTCTCGGCAAACCTGGGTGCAAATACGGTAGGGTGCAAAGTCGCGGCCACAGCTTCCACGGAATTGGGATCTTGCACAGGGCCGAGAAGCTCTTCTCGCGCCTCCATCCCTTCACGACTCATGAGGTTCAGATGAAGCACCCTGGCTGCCGGTTGCTAGCCACCACGAGACAAACGAGAACCGACACTGAGGTCGGCGCGTGTGGCCTCGCGTGCATGGCAAGCACTAAGACCACCAAGAGACCAACGCTGTCGCACTGAGGGGCACACCTGGCGTTGAAATTCGGCATAAACTCTCCAAATATGCTTCGAATCGGCCACTCCTCTCGGGTTGATTCTTCGAAAGGACGTCTCGCACAAGGCGCGCTCCTGTGCACATTTTGAAAGACCGTGTTGTCAATGATGAGGTCCTCGCTTTCGCACGAGGCTATGAGCGGAAAGCTCTGTGCTCATAAGTCCGAGCGTCCAATGGCACCGTCGGGGCCGGGAGCTCGCAGACATCGAAGTGATGGAAGAAGCAGCCGGCGGCCTGCCCGGTGTGACCACCGTGCTGCCTCCTGGCTGCCTGACACCGGGACACCTCCTTTTAAACCAAACCAACATTCACGTCAAGCCTGGATGGCAGGCCAGGCAAAGTCCACCCCCGCCACCGCGGTCAGAGAGCTTGTCTTGCCGGCTTTTGCCAAGTAAGAGACCTCAGGACCGACCGAAATAGCTGTCGGAGTCCAGCGTGACGAGGTCCTTGGCCTGAGGCCTAAGGCCAAGGCCTAAGCTCGGGGCATCCAGCCCGAGACCGCAGCCGAGGACAACTGCCGCCAAGCCATCCCCGGAAGCCTCCTCAAAGGATTCTCAGCTGCACCACGAGCCAACCCCATAGGCTCATGTCCTCAAGTGCAGCCGCCAGTCTGCGGATCTCTGCTTTCGGCTGGCCCAAGCTCCAAAATGGGAACGAGCCGCTTTCGCCGTACTCCCTGACAATTCAGAAGTGCCAGCAAGGGCCAGCTATCGACTGCCTTTGGCGCTCTTGAGCTCTTGCCTCGCCTAGTCCAGGACATCTCTTCTTCCCCAAGTTCAGCACCAGCATCAAAGCGGTCTCGAACCTGGAACAGCCCGTCTCTGTGCCTCGCATGCCGCAGAGCGCAACCAATTAAACGAAGATGTCTCGGCTGACGGGAAGCTTCTTGTAAGCCATGCATTTCGATGTTGCCACAGCCTATATATCGGAGTGTGGCGGGAAGCCCTTCCACTTCCTGCCCAGACACGCTTTTTCAAGGTTGCTGCAGCGGTCACTTGTGACCCAGCGTCCGCGCAGTCGCTGCCCCAGTGCTCTCTGTCCAGAAGGGTCCGACAGGAGGGCCCTGCCGCTAAGCCGTGATATCAAGGCGATGCACACGTGACTCACAGCTGGCAAGCCAATGTGAGGCCATTGTTCCTGGAGGTCCAACCACCACCGGCAGCCACCAACAACGCCTCGGGCCACAACGTGAATTTTCATGTTCATGTCCAAGCAGTGTCGCACGTAACGGGGCCTGTCGGCTGGTGAACCGGGAAGACATCCCTCAGAGGCTCCGGCGCAGCGTCTCAAGCCCCAAGAATTGGCAGGGCGCTTCTCCATGGCACAAGCGCAGGCTACTTTGCACCTCGTTTCCACATTACAATTACAAGCCCACTCCCTGACAATCCATGAGGCTCCCGACATCTGCATGTCTTAGATTCCCTTTGCAGGCCCCATTCAGCAGCTCGCGCAGTCGTGCACATGTCCAGTCTTGCCGTGCAGTCGATCCTCAGCTTCGGCTTCGGCATTGGGCCCCCAGCGCATTTGCGATATGCAGGTGACCTCACTGGAACACATGCTGCTATGACTTTCATGGGCGCCAACGTCCCCCCTGCATCCGCTTCTCTCACAGACAGGCACCACCAGTGACAGCGGCATGGAGGACGCTGGTGCCTCGCAGCTAGTGAAGTGGAGAGCCCTTGCAAGAGTTTGCAAAATGTCCCGGTGCCTGCAGAGTCGCAGGCGTGGCACCTCAGCCGCTGTGAGAGCCGAACTCCGACAGCGACAGCAACTCATTCTGTTGCGTCCAGCGGCCAGTCTTCGGAGGACAAGGTTTCCAGCAGAGCTTGCACCGAGGCCTTGCAGAGTCCGACTCGGAGAACTGCTCATCTCTGCAACTCGGGGTCCCACTACAGATCCACACGAAGCAGCATGATGCAGCCTCAAGCGCAAGGAGATCAGTTCGACTCCCCCAAGACAGACGCCTGCTTGGTTTGGCCCTCTCAGAATTCCGCCGCCGGACCGCTTCAGAGCTAGAGAAATCCTTGAAGCCTCGTAAGGCTCAAGAGCTGTCAGCCCAGCGCTGCACGCACACAGGGCCTTCGGAGGCTGCATGCTGCAGCAGATGCCTTTGCACTTGCACTTTCGATTTGGCAGTGGCAATCGCCATGAAAGGAGTAAGATCGGCACGGGGATGGGCAAGGTTTTGCTCGGCTTTGTAGCAGCCTTTGGGTCTGCGAACGTGCTGTAAAGCGCCTCACTAGGCCTTCCCTCGAGGCCGCCAGCTTCTTTCGGTAAGGTATTGGACCAGTTTTGAAGCCTGGCGCGGCTTGTGACATCGTGGGCGCAGATCCTGACCATTTGCCCCCATGCGGGTGGCACTCCTTTTCCTGCAACTGAGTAGCAAAGAAACAGGGCGTCTACGCTTGCTTTAGGCCCTCGAAAGCCCCCATTGCTCCGACAAGCACGAGACTAGACACTGGCATGGCAAAGGCTCTGTCCCAAATCCAGAAACCCATAACAATCACGGAAAAGAGCAGTGCGTGATGCGTCGGAGGCTCGTATGCATGAGGCTTCGGTGCTGGCATAAACAACGCCACAGGGTTCATGGCACAAGTAACAACAACAGCTGCACGCTTTGGTGCACGGTGCTTCGCACCATCACTTTCCGGATGTATGCTCACTGATCCTCAGTCATACGACGGCGCCGCACGGCATGAGAGAAAGACAGTGGTGGGGCCGCGGTTCATGCCCCTGGTCGGAGACACAAGGCTTCTTCACAACGCAGGAGCACCTGACAAAGGTTGCAGGTCCCGAGGTGATGGTGGCAACGACGCTGCAAAGATAGAGGCCCTCTGCCAGGCATACTACCACAAGGGCACACGCATAGCGCTCCTCACTGGGAAGTCCATGCCTATTCCTAGCAATCTGGCCTCATCCAGACTGTAGCCACGGTATGAAGTTCCGGTTGGAATACCAAGGCCACATGCCATCTTCTCCGCCATGCGTGCTAGTCCTTGATGTCGCAATGCATGGGGTCAGCATCATACTGCAGCTTCCATTGACGGAAATATAGACTCAGGACTGGATCGGATGCACGCCACGTTGGGGTTAGAGCCACTCGAGAACTGCTGCAAGCTCTGGCGGGTTATATGGAAAGCTTCGAATACCGCACCAGTATGCTCCCATGCCCATACTCTGGAGCATTTTGGTGCTGCATGGATATGGAAAGAGATGAAGCTGACAAAACACAGATACCAATATAAATATAAATATGTAAATATAAATATATATATATATATATATATGTATATTTATATATACATATACAAGACATATACAATGTGCATATACATATATAGACATAGAAACAGATAGAAATATGGATATAGATTTCGATATGCCCATGCCGTGTGTACATCTATCTATCGATCGATTGATCGATCTGCCGATCTACATACATGCATACATACATATACATATACATATACATATACATATTTATATATATATATATACATATATATTTTTGCCTCTTGCATGGCTGAATGATCGCGAAGCAAGGTTACAAGTGACAAGAAGGTGAAGTCTTGGCTGTTGGTTTTGTACTCTCAGCCTTCATACACACACATATATATGTATATATCTATATATACATGTATGATCACGCGCTCCGCGGCCCCCCCCTCCCCCCTCTCCATGCTCTATGGTTCAGGATGCCCCCACCCTCCCGTGGGATGGAACGTATATAGGTTCCCTCTTCCCCCTGTGGTGTGGTTGTGGGGGTGTTGGGGTTTTGGGTCTACCTTACGCTTTTGAGTTTGGGTTTAGGGTTTTGGGTTAAAAAGTATCAGGCTTCGCGTCGACAAGGGTTTAAGGAGGGTTTGGTGTGTTGGCTCGTCAGGGTTGACAGTTTATGTTCTGCTTTATGCTTAGAGCCTGCATCTAGGCAGGGTTTAGGGTCAAATGAAGGGTTTGAGGTTTAGGTTAAGGTTAGTAGGAGCAGGAGCAGGCATTACTACGCTACGTTGTAGGATTTATGGCTTGCGTCGGGCTTGCGTACGATGCTGGCCTTGTCTGTGACGCCCGCCAGCTGCAGCCAACGGCCCCCACAATTAACCGCACACGCCAGCCCACCCCCTCCCCCCCCACCCCGTACCAGACCATACCGTTGCGGGGGGGCTGGGAACGCCAGATGCCTGACCATACATATATATATATATATATACAACATATAAAAACAGAAAGGTACGCCGCGGAGGGGCTCCAGATAGATAATCAAAAAAATCAAACTTAATTTTTTCGCTGCTTTGAAATCGAACATCGAAGATCCCACAGAAACTTTTCCCAGGATCTTCGATGTTCACTGTTCAATTCATCTAAACAATCAAATTTGATCTTTTTCAATTTTTCATTTTTGTATTTTTCGGTATCGATGCAGCCGGGCCTGCGGAACCAAGATCCAACATTCAAGACTTCAAGAGTCCTCGGCATCTTGGTTTTTGCTTCCACGGGCCTGGTTGCATCAAGCTTTGATGTTTTCATGCTGGTTTTAACGCAGACAGGACGGTGGGAACCAAAACTTTTACTGGCTATCATCTTCGATATCGAATGCGGGCACGGATTGCTTTGCATGACGGAGTGGTTGTATGACAAAATGTCTGATACCCCAAGCCGCAGCTGATCAAAAGCAAGTGCTGCTGTACTCCTAACTCCGCCAGGTCCTTGTGATCATGTCGGCGCGCCCCTTCCTGGCAAACATCGAGCTCACCATGTATGATACAGCCTGTCACTATACACCTTAACAAAAACTTTATAGGATACTTCTTGGACTCCTTTATAGAATACTTTACAGATTACTTCACAGATAAGATTTCAAATATGGAACATCAGTCGGGGCCCAAGCTTTGCGAATTTCCAGTTGAGCTGTAGCTTATTGAGTAACGGGTTCCTATGATGGAAATCAGGAACCAACTTGTAAAGGAATATCTCTTAAAGTACATAATAGAACAACCCCCTATATACCTTCCAGAGTTTCACAGAAAATAGCGTAGGTCGCACCATATAGAGTTCACAAGGTATATATACCTTGTATATACCTTATGGACTACCCTTTGGTCTATACAATACCTTATAGAATTCTTTCCTATATACACCCGATAGAATACGTTTTGGGATACTCTATAAAACCCAAAAAAATGCCCCATAGAATAGTCTGCTTTTCTGCTATATGCCCCATGTAAGCCTTGTAGAATACCGTCTGGAATACTGTCTAAAATGTCTTAGTAAGAACCCTATACATGATACTCCCCGTATACCTTATGCACACCCTTGAAAATCCCCTTGGGGATACCCGACAGAAACCCTATAGATCAGGATTTATATAAGACAAATCAGAAGCAGCCCAAGTTTCTTGCAGCTTATTTAGCAACAGACATCTATGAAAAAAAAGTAGACAGGAGAATAGCATGTAGAATAAATACCTTACAGAATACCCATTCTACAAACTTTAAAAAGAAATTTATAAACTACGGCAATACCTTCTAGAATACTCCGACATTCCCTGTATACCTTGTATACCCAAGATGCTCTGAGAATTCCTCAGTAGTACTTATGTGGTAAGGGTTTCATGATTCATATGAGGGACATGCGGAGTCTAGTAATTATTTAGGAACTCCTTGAAAATCGATGCCTATCTACTAACGGATAGATACAGAGAACAGACCTCTCATGAAATACACGCTGTACATACCCTATAGAATACCGTTTAAACTACCTCATAAACTATGTTAATACAATTCCACCAATTGACCCGACACACACACACACACCTTATAGAACACCACCTGTAATGCCCTGTAGAATACTTTGAAGAAGACCGCCTCTATTTGATACATCATGTATAACTTGTGTATGCCATATAGAAAACTTTTACAGTACCTTTTAGGATATCCGTTAGGGTCCTTTATAGAATACCCTAAAAAGTACCTGTAGATAAGGATTCGACATATGGAAAACCAGCCGGAGCCCAACATCTGAGAACTTCCAGTTGGATTGCAGCTTTTGGGAAAGAGCTTCCTATGAAGACATCAGGAACCAAGAAGAATATCCTTACAACTACCTTACAAAATACCCTCCTTACAGAAGATGCCTATGTAATATATCCTTCGCACACCTCAAACATACCTCATAGAATATCCTCTGGAATAGCTTTTAGGATACCGCGGACAATAACTGAAAATACCCTATAGATCACGGTTCAAAACAGGAACATCAGGAGGAGCCCGCCGTTTAATAGCGTAGCATACAGAGGACATTAGACAATAGTTCGTGGTACTGTCTTGGCTCGAAGGGCGTTGTGTCGTCGTAGACAAAGAATAGTACGCAATGCAAGACTTTTCGTTCGGAGTGGAATCGTCACGCCGTCTCGACAGCACAAGAACAGGCTTCGAGGCAGGCTTTTGCGGTGAGGTGTTATATATATATATAGAGAGAGAGAGAGATAGATATATATATATATATATATATATGTGTACATAGGTATATGTATATATATACAGATATATAGACATATATGGTCAGGCATCTGGCGTTCCCAGCCCCCCCCCCCGATGGTATGGTCTGATAGGGGTGGGGGGGGGGGCTGGCGTGTGCGGAAAGGTTGGGGGCCGTTGGAGCTGCCACCGGATGGTGGGGTGGTGCTGGCGGCCAGGGCTCACGCGCAAGCCCTTCGCAAGCAAGCCGTAAACCCTATAACGCAGCGCGTGCCCCTGTTTTGAGCAACCATCACTTGTACTTAAAACGCTACACCCAACCCTAAACCCCACCTAACTGCAGGCTCTAAGCCTAAAGCAGAGCATACACCACAAATCCTCCACAAGCCCTTGTCGACTCGAAGCCTTTTTCCTTGTAACCGTAAACCCAAAACTCAAAAGCTTAAGCTAAACCCTAAACCCCCAAACCCCACAACCACCCCACAGGGGGAAGAGGAACCTCACACCCCACACCACAGGGGCGGGGGGGGCCCCACCCCGAAGGAGGGGGGGGGCTGCGGAGCGCGTGACCATATATAGATACTTTTTTTTGCACTCGCACTCGGCAAAGCAGGGGAGGTGTATATGTATATGTATACACACACATATATATATATATAGATGTGTATACATATATATATATATATACAAAACTTGGGACAGTGTTGACGATGCTAATACAGGTTCTTTCGAATCAGTAGTTTTCTTCTCACGACCTATTATTCAAGGGCGAAAGAAGGCGCGCCCGTATTCATGTCATCTTGTACGAAGCTGCACAAACATGAGGTAGCCAACTTTCAATCTCGGACGATACACATGCGGTCACAAGAGAACGATCAACAACACACAGAATAGACGGGACGAGCACGAAGGTAGGTGTTTCTAGTGGGTTCCCAGATGCCCATACAAAACCCGGTTATCCAGTAGCGACCAAAATTCGCCTCGGCCCCGGCCGAAGCAGTCAGAGGTTCCTATTCGGATTCCTCTATTCCCCACCTCTTAATCCGCTCCCCAGTGACCCCACCCCCAAAAAAAGGGTGCCACCCCCCACCCCCCCTAAAAAATGGAAACGTGTCGATGAGCCCCAAGGTCGGGCGGTGAATTTTCGCCTTCTCCAATGGATATTGGTCTTCTGTAGGCAGTCCCACCCAATTTTCTTCGTTTCTGCCCCCCCCTTCTCCCCCCCCCTCCCCCCCCTCCCCCCCCTCCCCCCCCCCCCTGAGATGTAACCTGGACGTGTATCCCCTCGCTAGGCGTACAGGAACACAGGCACTCAGGTGTCTCTTTTGCTACAGGCGCACAGCTGTAGTCCACTGCACTAGAACCTTGAGCAACAGGCATGGATACATGCAAGTGATACGTGAAACAGACAGGCACCTGGATGTGTAACATTCAGTGTTTCAACCAGGCACAAATTTAAAACACGTAGAGCTGCATGGCCGTGGAGTCGGCATTCAACTAGCCTGTTATTGCTCTCGGTCGAATTAGCGGAGTATTGAGCTACATCTGCGACTTGAAGAGAATCTATACATCTCTCACCTGAAGACAGCTTCAATGAAAAGAGCAGAACACGCACGAAAACGCAAACGGATCTTCAACTGAAAACTTTTGCTTGAAAGTTGCCCACTTGTGTTCAGTTTCCTCTCCAGGCGGAAAGCTTACTGTCACATAAAAGATTGTAGAGCTTAGCTCCACTTGATGCCAGCATGACATCTTGCGACACGGCAAATATATAAGGGCATGAGAAGTATCTTATCCTGAGATAAGTATCTTCTTTCTGACAGGGTCTCTGAGGAAGTACCTCTTCATGAGAAAAGCATCTTCCTATGAAATGGCGAATGCTCAAACTGGATACCTTCTTATAAAAGAAGCATTCCGTGAAACACTCACTCCACATCTTCCAACGGACCATGGTTCATCATCCTCTGGTTGTACTGCTCAACCCTTCGACGAGTTCAAGGACTGTCGTCTGGATGAAGCAGCTGGTAGTGTGGGTAGTACCATCTCTCCAAACTCCAGTGATGAAGCTGTAGGTGAAATGGGAACCACGGTCTACCACCAAAGGATGCTGGGCCAGGACCAACGTCTTCGTCAGGAACGTCAACGTCTGAGTCCTCGCCCTCATCTAAACCTAGTCAGTTTTTGCCCTTGGCCTTGCCTTTGGACTTGTCCTTGGTCTTGCCCTTGGACTTGCCCTTGTCGGCGTCCTTGCCTTTTCCTTTGGAGGACTTGCCTCCTTTGCCGCCTTCTTTGCCACCAGGAGGTTGTGCGGGTTCTTGAGGACGTTGAGAACCAGAAGCTTTAGCACCAGAAGCTGCCTCGTCCTGAGAAGAGCTTGCTCCCTGTGGTGCGGCTGCAGGACCAGTAGAACCAGAACCACGCGCCTTGTTCAACTTCTGTCTCTCTTTTCTTCTGTCCGCGGCTTCCTTTACGGTGTCGGGATTGCGGTTGAACGCCCTCATCCTGCCTCCAGAGTACTGGTTCGCGTGAACCTCGATGAGGAGCGGAGTGTGAGCGTCATAGTCCCGATCGTTGAGAAGGTACGCGGCGCTGGTGGAATTTAACAGCCACTCAGAGACATGGATGTCGAACTCGGTCTTTGAAGACGGAAACTCCGCCCATTGATCGTCCGACATGCTGTGTCCCCATTCCATGACTGTAGCCATAACAGGATCCAAACCAGGAAAAGTATTCCAGTCTGGTTGCTTAGCTTCCTTGTATGGCATTCCCAGCGTGTCCTCATACTGCTTCAGAAGCCACATGGCGTTTGCTGACACATGTCTCGCACGAGGCGAACAGAAGTGTGGGCACTTTGGGCTTTCTGACCAGCCTCCAAGAAGTAGTCGAGAAGGCTTTGGTACATCCCGCCACGAATATCCATCGACTCCTGCTTTCTGCCGGTGGCCCGGTAGAGGGCCATGTTGGCGTCGCCACCGATGAGGTCGACCTGGTAGCGCAAGCAGTCAATGAACATGTTGCCCAACACTTCATGAGCCAACGCCACCTTGTCTGCCGCCGCGTCGTTGTGGAGGTGGAAGACACAAACTCTGAGCCGGTCGGATCCAGCCCGCTCCAAGACCTTGGTCAGTGACTCATCTGGAACATCACCACGACTGCCCTGGAGACCGGTCGGTAACGTCATGCCATACACGATTTCCGCGACCATATAGGTTATTGGAAGGGACTCGTGGGCATATCCACTGAGAGTGGAGCCGGCAAGACGGGTGATCGAAGATCCGACACAGTTTGTACGACTTCCCACCATCAGGTCCTTGGACTCGTTACGAAGGAATTGCCACCCGCGTGACTTGAGGAAGGCCTCTTCGGAGTCATCGATCTTAGCCGCTTCGCAGAGCATAAACAGATGCGTCTTCGACTGTGCAATCGATTTTATCAAGGCTCCTTTAGATGGTGTAGCATCGTCCCAGTCAATGTGATTAGCAACGGAGCTAGGAGCGGAACGCTTTCTTCCCCTGCTCATGTTGCCGAGATTGAGGATGAGCGCGGCGTACTTGGTCTTGCTAGTGAAGATAGGGACATTGGAGTCCTCTGCCAGACCAAAACGATGAATATAAGGATTCGGCATCTTCTCAAGAGAGAGGTCCCCGATCTCCTCTTCATCGACTCCGGTGCTCAAGAAGTAGTGAAGCATAGCATTCAAGAGTTCTTCTCGAGTTGCCGGATTGCCGCTTGCATCCAAGGACTTCAGCTTATCAAGAAGTGCTTCCATAACCTCCAATGCTGATTCTCGGATGTCAGAGGCCTTGCCCATGAGCTTGTCGTCCAAGGTGCTGCGAACGTCCCCAGAACGAAAGACAACGTCCTTTTTGTCGGGACGACGCTCATAGATGGGATCCATCTTGTTGAGTTGGTCGAATAGATCCACCATAGAGAGAGAGTATTTCTGTCCCTTGTGGTTCGGAACATTTACCCTCCAACTCATATGCTGCACCTTGTAGGCGAGAACGGGCTCGTAGTCAGGATCACGAAGTCCTGTATGATACAAGCCTGAATAGCCATATCCACGCAACTGCTTGCAGAGCAGCCGCATAGGGCTTTGTCGTTCGATTTCGGTGAGCTGCGTAAGGAAATGTTTGAACTCTTCGAGATCAACGAGCTCGATCTTTTCCTTTGCCTTGCCCATCTTGTCGAACGCGTTTTCATTCTGGTCCTCTGCATCCTTCGCGGCTTGATGGTAAGCAGGGTCCGGAACAGTTTTGCATTTCCCCCAGATGCCTTGATCGTGAAGTTCACTTTCATCATCTTTTTCGGGAGAAATATCAGGCATGGATTCCTCACCCTGTGGTGAGCTTTCCTCAGCCATCTCGATGTTCTCGGACCTACCTCCTTCCTGACCCATGTGCTCATCAGATTCGACCTTTACCTCGGATCCCTCTCCATGTGGAGAGCCTTCCTCAGCTTCGGTCTTCTGCTGTGTGACATCAGCCCCAGATACCTCTCCCTGTGGAGAGCCTTCCGGAACGTCTGTCTCCATTGGCTCGACTGTAGCCTCAGGTACCTCTCCCTGTGGAGAGCTTCCTGGAGCTTCAGTCTCCATTGGCACATCGGTCGGCTCAGTTTTCACCGGATCAACCTTCTTGCCCTGTGGCAAGTCTGAAGATCCAGTAGCCGGCTCGGAGGTATCCATCTGAGTAGCCGCCGGAGGCTCCTCGATCTCTTCGATCTGTGGACATGGGAGCCGCTCAATAAACTCCTCGATCATAATGTCGTCATATGGTCGGGTGAGGAGCTCATTCAGCTCAGACTCCTTCTTCGCCTTCAAGTCTTCGTACGCCACCAAGTCAGCTTTTGCTTTGCGGGCGAAAGCCGATTTGAAATCGAGCTGGTCAGACTCAGCGAAGACTTTCTCCAGAACCGCCAGAAGGTAGCTGCCGTTGAACGGCTGCTTCAGGGTACTGTCGTAGAGACAATAGCCCTCAGGGGTTCGCACCGTGTATTTACGGCGAACCTCCAGATCACCGGCGTGGCGCTGGATGTAGGAGAAGAAGTCCACTCCATAAGCCTCATTGATGACGCGGACGAGCATCTGGAAATCCTCTCGCACATAGCCAACCTCTTCATACACATACCTTTCCCTGAGGAAAGCATTGTGTGCGGCGAGCTTGCGAGAGTAGTCAGGATCCTCTGTCCTTGGCATCTTTGCACGAGAATCATTGTCCCGAGGGCGATCGAATCCAATGTTACCCACGCTGGGCCTGAATTCGTTCGACGCGGCAACGGAGACATCGTCCAGCATCTGGGCAAGACCGCCAGGATGACGCTTAAAGTTCATCCAAGGTGACGTGTAACCGTTGGAGTAAACCTTCGGTTTCTTGTCCAGCTCCACGAGGTAGTTCCCCTGCAACTTCCCCATCTCGAAGGCCTTGAGGAAGAAGTGCAGGGAGTACCCCGAAAGAGGATGCTGCAACCACGATGCCCAATCGTATTCACCACCCAAAGACTCTCTCATAGAAGTAGTCAAAGTGTGCCAGGGGGTGACCTGAACGAGGGCATCGCCATAGGTGCTAAGCATCGGCTGGCCAGAGGAGTCCACCATGTGCAACTTGCCGTGGGCGAAGAGATGCCATGGATTCGTCCTGGCCTTGCGGAGAACCTCGTTGAGCTCCTCCTGCTGCTGGGACTTATGCGCATCAATCTTGCCGTGGACGGTGTCCCCAGACTGATACGCATACTTGGTGTCTCCTTCGGAGGCTGTGGCTTGCCGCTCCCGCTCTGCCTTAAGCTCATTGTCACGAATAAGCTTCTGGAGAGCTGCCGCGTCCAATGTGGGTACCTTCTCCTGAGAGAAGCTTCCCGGTGACGCTTGGCCTGCATCCTGAGATGTCTTTGGCCGCTTCTTGGGAGCTGGCTTCGAAGGCATTGGATCCGAGCTGCTACCCGGTACCCCTCCCTGTGGAGGGCCTCCGGAAGCAGATGCGGAAGCAGACGCTGAGGTTCCCTCTTCCTGAGAAGAGCCTACCCCTGCGCTTTGCTGCTTCCTCTCGTGGCGAATGCCACCCGGATCTTGCTCGTGAGGAGGACGGTAGTGATGTGTGAGATACATCGCCGGAATGTCCTTGTACGAGAGCACCACGCCGTTGTCTGTAAGAAACAGATCGTGGCCGTGACTCAGGTAGCTCTCGTAATCGAGCTTGGCGTAGAAGACGTAGGTACCGTACTTAATGACGGTCCCAGGCCCAGGAGAAATCACTCCACCCGCATAAAACGAGGTGGATGGCCTTCCTGTGCCGCTGCCACGCCGCCTTCGTCGCCTCCAGCTTCAAGCCGTTTTCCCGGATGCTCTCGTAGTTGGAGTTATCCGAGGCGTGGAAAATCGCTCCAAGCTGGCGGCATCGCTCCAAGGTGAGCCTTTCCCCGAGAGCAACATCAGAGACCCGCTCGGGCATCCGTGAGTGACCCTGGACGGCGGAGACCCCGACATAGAAGTCGAAGTCAAAGAACCGCTCGAACTGCAGAGCCACCGGGGCCACCCAGATGTTGAAGCGACCCTTCGAGTTCGCCATCAAGAAGGCGAAGAACTTCTTGGGCTCCCACTCGAAAGGCCTGATGGGGTGCTTCATCATCGTCTCCAACGGGATCTCCATGTATCGACCCGGCGTGACCCTTGTGTCGTGCCTGGTCAATGATGACAGCTGTTTGGATGACTTCACCGCCCATCCACCGTGATTGTGGCGCATCTGGTGAATGTTGAAGATTTCACGATCGAGCTCGGTGAGCTCGTCGCCGGTCAGACATCCAAGAAAGCACCGGAGGAAGTCGAACTTCCACGTGAGGTGCCGCTGCAACACATGGGTCCCAGGGTGAGTTTCCTCGTACAGCAGGACGTGTGACAGAAAGGCCAACTGTCCTTCCAGAATGTTCACCGCGGCCATCTCCCCATGAGGGAAGTACGCCGTGGTGTCCTGCTGACGGAAAAACCGTGGAACACCTTCTGGGATGATCCTGAGGGAGGCCACCGGAGCACTCGTAGGATAGGCTCGACGATCCCTTGTAGGATAGCCGGCAATACCGTCGCCATCTCCAACTGTTCGGAGTACACGACGGTTTGCCCAGGACGCGCTCTGTTGGTACAAGGACAGGTCGGGGACACCAGTGCGGACGTCAATCTTGAAGTTGCATCCCGTTGCCGGTGTCCAGTAGACCTGGAATGGTGCCTCCTCATGAGAGGAGCGTCCAGTGTCCATCGAGGGTCCTGCCGCAGCCATGCTGGTAACAGAAGAAGAGGAAGTTGTGGGCTACTTTCTCACTTGAGTTTTGAACCAGCTGATTTGAGCAATGCAGGCACAAATTTAAAAAGAGACCAACAACTCTTCATGAAGCACATGCACTGAATTGCTCTGACAGCTCGCACTCGAAGCAGACATGACTCACAAACGCTCCTGCATGAACATGACTTGTTGCACTGAACTCAAAACCGCGTACTCCTTACGGAGCCAGGCGTTCAAGAAAGCTTTGTGCTCAATCATGGAACGAAAAGGAGGATGTGAATCAATTTCCTTCAACCACCCAGTTTGAACAGAACTCAGGAGGTTTCTAGGATTAGCGCTTCGTTTCGTGAGACAGTCAGAAAGACAATGTTCGGTTCGAACGTGAGAAAGATCAGCAATAGCACCTGAACAAGCTTCCTTTCTCAGCATTGAATCATGTGAATGGTTTCCTGTTGTTCGGGTGAGTGAGTAGTAGAAGCGGTAGACACGAGATTGTTAGCATCGGTGCGAATGTGAATCTCGGCATCCAGACCACTAATGTCCTTCCACAAACCACGAAGCATTTGACAGGTACCAAAACACTTCATCAAGGCGTAAAGCTCAGCGACAGTGGTACTGAGGGTCGTTCTCTTAATCTTGGTTGATTCGAAGAAGACCAATGAGCCTCGGGTGTCTCTTCGATTCTTGACCCTTTCATCTGCGATGAAGATAGTCATCGCCCTCTGTGAGGACTTGTCGCTGTTGTTACGGAAAGCTGCGTCAGGAATTCCAAGAATCCTCGGTGATCCCTTCACTGGCCACACCCGCAACTCAACTTCCTCACTGCGTATCTGTCGACACAACTTGTTCAACTCCTTGCAGTGACCAATAGTCGGAGCAGCGGATGCTGATGCCAGACGAGAGAACTGGTAACATGCCTGAAATTGCGTCCTCGACTGAAGCCAGTTGATGCTACCAAGCAAAGAGCGATAGGAAGTGTGAAGAGATTTATCACACGCATCTGCATCCTTAAGATGCTTTGGTATGACAATCTCCTCAAGCTCTGAAACACACAGCTTTTGATCGATCGAGATATACTTCTTCTTCCCTTGTGCATCAAGAACCCAACGAACACGCTGTCCCGTGAACGTAAGGTCATTCTTGTCCTCATGGCCGACAGTGAAGTGTTCCTTGATCTTCTTTAGGAACCAAGTGAGGAACTCAGGGGTTCCACTTATGATGAGGTCATCAACATGAAGACTCATCACTCCAACTGTCTTGCGGCCTTTGCTGGGACTTCCATGCACAGGGTCAACGAAGTGTTCAAGAAGCTGATCAACCAACTCGGGAGAGAGCTCAGATAAGCTCTCGACCTTGTATGAAGCCTTCTCAGGAAGGAACAAGGAGACGAGAACCTCAGCTTCTTCTTCAAGGAAGCAGGTCTTGTCACCCTTGTCCAACCTCAGGTCATGAGCCCTTTCGACAATCCACCATGTCCCTTTACGAAGGATCATGGAAACTCGATAAGGGTAGTCCTTGACCTGATAGACAGGTGCTGGAGTACGAAGAGCCTTGGCCCTGTGAGAAACGAGAGCATGCCCGTTCTCATAAGGGAACCAACCTCTCTTCTTACAAGCAACACTGCCCAAGAATCCGAGAAGCTTATCGTCAGTAACAGGTCTCCAAGCATAGTCAACCATCTTCTTGGTATCGGTGTTGAAGCACTGAGCGATATCGGGACATGAAAGATAGGATCTCTCCTCCGCACGGTCGGAGGAAGAACGGTTTCCTTCATCGTATGCGTAGCATGTCATGGCATGAAGGGCGACCTCCTTAAGGTAGGCAGGTTCCACCTCAAGAGAGGTGCTTCCTGCTTCAGGTACCTCCTCCTGAGAGGAGCTTCCTACCGCGAGGTGGCTTTTGCCCTTCTTGCCTTCTATGCCGTCGTATGCGACATAAGTGCATCGGTCAGCTCTGGTCGGTTCCATGCCTACAGACCTGAGGAATTTGTCCAAACGATTCCACCATCTTCTCGGTGCATCGTTCAGACCATAGACTGGTCTGAGACAAAGGCCAACCATCCAGGTAGGCAAACCGATGTCAGGAGGCAACTGAACCACAACCATGCGAGATGACAGATTGTAGTGTTCCCCCTGAAGGAAAGCGGTCTTAAGATCCAAATGAAAAAGATCCCAATAGTGATTGGCAGCGCACTGCGCAACCAAACGGAAACCATACCGAGTAGCCGTAGGGCTGTCCGTTTGTTGATCCCAGGCAAACTTGTCCTGAAACCCACGACAAACCCATCGGGCTTTGAACTTGGAAAAGTAACCGTTCTTGTCAACCTTCACAGTAAGGACCCAACGTCCGGTAAGAAAATTGACATCGTTTTTAAGCTTGCGACGGTCCGTCAGCCGAATTGCATCATTGTCCAAGTAACTCTTGAACTCCTCAAGTTTAGCCTTCCGAATTTCGGCGGCATACTTGCGCTGCATCTCCGGCGTGAGGGTACCTGCCTTGATTTTATCTTGTTTAGTCAACCACGACGCAAAACCATCACCATCCAACGGAACAAAGGACGGAACCTTGAAGTCCGACGGAAGGCGAATCAAAACGTCGTCGTCTCCAACAGCCAAAGCAAGCAAGCTTTCATCACGATAGTCAACCGTTGCATCCGAATCAGTATCCTCACCAGCTTCCGGCACCGGCGGTTCCGGGGTGGGTTGGGGTGGGTTCCGGGAGTGGGGTTTGCTGGATAGGAAATTCCCCCTCAGTCACCGGCAAACCAGGAACAGGAGCCGGATCAGAAGAAGAGGAAGCAGGCTCGTGAAAACCTGGAAAGTCACCCGACGGATCGGGATCCTTCTTTCCCGCAGATTGCCCAGGCAACAGCACAACCGGGGGTCCCACTACAGTACGTGACTTTGCCTTTGACACATCGTCAGGATGTGCGCCTCGCGCACGTGTCTGTGACACATTGCGAGGTGATGGCGGTCGCATACTCTGTGGCACCGGAAAGTGAGGATGCGGCGGAATTGGAACAGGAACAATAGGTGAAGGTGGTGCCGGCCACGGCATCGGTGGACTAAGAACCTGATCCGGGTTCGCAAACTGAGGCGGAGCCCCAGGAGAATCGGGAGGACCTCCAGGAGGAGGCGACTCCTCGTGAAACTCCATCGGAAGAGGAGGCTCTTCCGGTGACGGACCATAACCAGGTCCCGGTCCCTGAGGACCGCCTCCTGGCGGATGTCCATCACCGTCCGGATCGTGATCCAGGTCGGAATCATCATCTCCCCCTGGTACCGGTACATGAGTACCGCCTCCAGGAGGTTGTGACGGAGGGTCACCACCGACATGCAACTCAACAGGATTATCATCTAAATCCTGCTCTGGATGCTGTAGTGGCATTTCCTCATCGTCCACAGGCATATCACCGTGTGGATCATCATATCCTGGATAGTCCACATCGTCGTCCGTGGCTGGCGGTTGCGGTGCAACCGGGGCTGGCGCTGGCTGGTCCGTGAAGTCCAAAGCCAACATCAGGCCCGCGTCTGGAACTGTTGTTCTGTGATTCGTTCCAGAACACTATCATGGACCAGTGCGTTGATTGCATATCCTGAAGGCAAGGAAGCAACTGTGCCATCGTCACGAAAAACACATGATTCATATCACCCTTCTGCCACAAAATGACAACAGCATCAGGATGACGATGAACCAAAGGGAGTGTTTTCCCTTGAGTCCCCCTGTAGACGTTACAGTACTCAAACTCCAGATACGGCAGAGTTAGCACGCGCACATTCTTAATCATCGGCCGCAAGGCGACCGCGTCAGACGATGTGGTCGTGTGAACTTCCAACTCAGTACCTGGAAGGAGACTGTCAACATATGACAGAGTCTGGACCAAAGACGATGTAACAAACCGCTGCGGCGCAACAAACCTCAGAGGTGTCGGAAGCTTCCCTTTGTCATTGTTTGAGAGTAATGAGTACTCTGCTTCTGACGGAAGAACCGGTAAAGCCTCTGAATTGCGGTCTGATCGCAAACACAACGCACACAGTGTTCCATCATCGAAATCCTCAAAGATATCTTCGAACAAGTAAGATTGTCGGAGATCTGATCGTTCATCACCCACAAGACACTGCGAAAGCAGCACAGCAAACCTTGGATCAAGTGCGTTAGCAGAGTCATAGCCTTCTTCCAACGACTCCAAACGGCCAAATGATCCATCAGGCAGATTAGTGAGAAAAGAAAGCTCACCATGCTGACGCTTACCGTGGTCATCTCCCCCTGAAGGAAGTACACCACGGTTCTTGAAGGTGTGGAATGAAAGTCCTCTCCTCCACTTCAGCGAGCGACTACTCTGCGAAAGCCAAAACCCACAATGAGAAGGATACATGATGGTCACGAAGTATCCATCACCCTTGTCATCTTGCCAACGGCAGACTTCGGCACAAAAGTGCCAGAAGGCATTGGTGGCCTTCCTGGTCCAACCATCAGGAATGACAGGATGAATAAAAATGTGATTAGGCTCTGCCTTCAAGATCACTCGCCAAGCGGCCTCAATCGAAGATTGGATAGACTTGGCGTTCCATTCACCAAACAACACAGGTTCACTCGCATCAAGTCCAGAATGGACTGTGCACGCAGTAAGCCCGGTGAGGCGAGGTGTGATCTCAACGAAATCGCTCTTGCCTGAAGTGAGAGTGTGGTAACAGATCTCATGCTCATAGCAGAACCCAGAACCGGCACGATCAAGAATATCGTCGCCGATGCGGTCGAGTGCCTCTTCCTGAGAAGAGCGTCTCGGGACCTCATCTTTCTTCAGAGGAATGGCCACATCATGCCACGGATCTCCATCACGCCTGACCTTCGACTGATTAACCCGAAGAACGGCACGATGAACTTCAACCAACACCATGGCACCTTCCTGTGACACAACTATGCCTCTGACCCAGGTTCCTTCAGACTTCTTCTTCGACTCATCCTTATGCCAAACAAACACGCGGTCACCCTTCGAGTAAGGACCATCAGACGGCATGACTCTTCGTGCAAGGTCCTTCCGAAGGTCAAGTGATTGTCTGGCCTCTTGATGAGCCCGCATGGCAATCCTCTGGAGTTCCAGAGTGGTTCGATCCTCCTCGGCAGGTTCAGCAGAGAGCTGTTCAGGAGAACTGTTCTCGACATCAAACAAGTCTGGTGGCCGTCTTCCTGTAGCTATCTCCAAAGGAGAATAGCCTGAGACGGTAAGCTGGCAATTTCTTGCCCAAGCCACCTTCTTGACTGCTTGACGAACAGTCACCTTCTCTGCATAACCCTCATCAGCTAAGGCCTTGGCCATGATTGCCCAGGTGCGCTTGAAAAGACGCACTGCGGTCTCAGCTCGATTAGGCCAAGGAGTCCGTGGTCCACATGGATACGGAGTAATGCCATGGAACTTGTAGTAAGACATGAACTGCGGCGTGAAAAATGCTTGATCTCCTACGATTCCCTTAGGAACGCAGTTGTTCTCCTCTGTCCATTGTCTAAAAGCTCCCAGAGTCTCTGGCGCTTCCAGGCTTGTGAGAGCCGTAGCCCACAGGAGATTTGAAGCACCATCAATGATGACCAAAGCCAAGTAGGCTTTAGTACCGAACTTGATTTCTTCGTGATCAACAAAAATGAGATCACCGAAGGATGATGCTCTTAACCCTGCGATTCTGGCTCGCGGAGGCGTAGGCACCGAGGTGCTGCAAACACGACAGCCTTTGACAATGCGGTCGTACTTGTCATAGATCTCTCCTGGCAGACCGAGCATGCTGGTCCTGCGTCGAAACTGAGCAGGACTCATGTGGTAATGCTTCACATGCAACTTGTAAAGCTCAACATCATTGTTCAGCTTTTCCAACATGCGCTGATACTGCGGAGAAGCCCTTGAGACCTCGTGGCCTGGCAACGGAAGCGCGATCCTCCTAGGTTCTAGCGACTGTGGCTCTGGGGCCTTCGGAGGACTCGGAGGAAGCAAATCTGCATCCCCCGGTTCGGAAGGTTCGTACTCTTGAAGATCCGGATCATCCTCAGGAGCAAGAGGAGGAGGAGCCGGTTCCTCGGGTGCCTTTCCCTGTGGAAAGCTTCCCTTGGCTCGAATCCTTCTCTTTGCCGGTGCCTTTCCCTGCGGAAAGCTTCCGGATGCTCCTGTGTTCTTCGAGCTGTCTTCAGGCTTACCTGCGCTAACCATGTCCTCTGGAGATCCTACCTTTCCACGGGTTGGATCCTTGGACTTGGCTGGCACCGAGGTTCTACTCTCGATGCCACCAGGCAGAATCTTGAAAATGGTCTTGCCTTTCCAAGAGTCAGTAGTTCTTGTTGAAGAAAGCTCAGAAGAACGCCAGTCATCTTCTTGAGTAACGCTCTTTCCCTTGGAGAACTCCATGATCGTCTTGCGCTTGGTGTCCAGATACTCCAACGGAATTGGCACATAACCCGCCTTGGGTTCGTACTTGACTCTTCTCATCTTCTTGTGGATGCGAATCATTTCCATGTCGGCTTCGTTGATCACCCATTCATCATCAGTCGCCAACACGAGATTGTCGGGTACCTGTTCATGAGAACAGCATCCCTCGGTCTTCTGATGGAAGCCGTACTCGTAGTGGGAGAAGTAGGTGAGGAAGCTCGACTTCTTATGCTTGCTGAAACGCACATTCCACATCAGCTGACTGAGTTCAAGAAGATCAAGTACCAGGTGTGAGCTGGGTGCAACCTTCAGCCTCACATCCTTGATTCCCAGCACAGGGCTGCTGAGCAAGGCCTTTTCCGGATGGAGCTCGAACTGGAAACGAAGATTGCGCATCTGAGGTAAGGACATGAGAATGGGAACATGCCCTTGTTCCACAATGTCGAACTCTGTGGATTGAACTGCAAAGTCCCGGTCGTACATGCAAATGACCAACTTCTGGTTGCATTTGGTAGACTCGGAATTGGCAAAGGTGAACTGAGAAGTGGTCTCAGCAATGGTGTACCATATGCCACAGTTCTGGTTCTTGTCACAGAACTCCATGAGGTCCTGTGCGGCCACTCTCGAAGCCATTGCTCTCGTGCATCCCAAGGTCCAACACCATCGCGGTCGGCGTCAAGGGCTGAGAGATGAAGGCTTCCTCGATCTCATTGATCTTCTCTTCGGTGGCCATGAAAGAAAAGTTCGGAGTGTTGAGATGTTCAACGAAGAAGGTTGTGGCGGCTGTGGTGCCGCTCGGGGCAGCATCAGCAAGCTGGCTCTGTCCGTCCTTTCCGGACTTTCCATCTTTTCCATCCTTGCCAAACTTGCTCTTTCCTTTGCCCTTCTTTCCTTTCTTTCCTTTTCCTTTGGCTGCATAGGATTCCTCAGACTCGTACCAGGACCAGTCATCCCAGGACTGATCGTTCCACTGGTAATCTTGCCATTGTCCTTCTGCTTGCCATGCTTCTGATTCTTCGGCAAGATGTGACCTGCCTTTCTTCCTTTTGAAGAAGCGCCTTCCTTTGGATCCTTTGCCACCTTTTCCCTTGCCTTTACGGTGGCCCTTGAATCCGCGCCTCATCTTGCGGCCTTGGAAACGCCGCTGGAACCATGAATAATTCTCGTCGTCGTATACCCAAAAGGCGTCCTCATCCGCTTCGAGAAAACCTTCTGTGCCATCTTCCTCGTCCTCGACCCAGTAGCCTTCATGATCGTTCAAATATCCTTCATCGATCACAAGGAACGTCTTGCGGCCACCGTGGCCGGAAGGAGCGAGGAGAGGATTGTCGACGGTAGTCTTGGTCGTGCAGAAGATCTCAAGGTAGACCTCACGCAGCTCGGTCGTATTGTAGTCAGCTAAAACTCGGTTCCGATGCGCCATCAATGATGTCAACACCTGCCGCTGATCCTGCGTCAAGTCGGACAGAGAGACAAAAATCAAAGCAACGAGATTGGCCGTGATCGGAATGGTCCGAGCATGCTGCTCTCTGAGCCGTTCGTTGGCTCTTTCCATTGCCTGAACTGGCGTGATTCCTTCTTGTTCTTCTGGTGGAAGTCCTGCTATGAAAGCTCTTACCTCTGCATTGTTCGGGTCCTCGATCGGCAGATAGGTATCGTTCCACGCTTCTTGCATTCTCTGAACAGAGAGTTGAAACCTGGTAATCCAACGAAGCATGTCTCCATTCCCACGGTGCATGTTCATGAACTGCTGGAAGCGATAGAGGAAAACATTCGCTGCTCCCTTCACGAAAAGCGGCCGCAGGAAACTCTTGAAGTACTTCACTCCGTTGTTCGGGTCCTTCAGGCGATCTCTGTCGAGAAGCCTCTTGTGGATTGCTGCTTCACCTTCTAGCCGATTTCTCAAAGCTGGTCCACGCTTATCATTGTCTAGCTCAGTAATGTCACACCAGTCATCGATCGCATCTTCATAGGCAAACCAACTGCTTCTACCATCATAAGATGGAGGTACTTTGGTGGTCACCTGCTGGAAAGCTGAAAGACGGTGTAATTCATTGAGATGACGATAATTAGTCGCGAAAGATTCATTTCCGTGGAGGAGGTAGTCTTCATCTCCTCCTTCATGCTCAAAGATAGTCGCAGAGTGGCTAGCCATTGCGCTGTTCTTGGATCGAGCCCCGGGAGAAACCTCTTCCGGTTATCTTCACCTGAGTGAAGTGTGCCGGAGAGACTCCGGTCACCTTCACCTGAGTGAAGCACACCGGGTATTCCGGTTGCCTCCACCTGTGTAGAGAGTACCGAACGGGTACCTCCACAAGTGTGAAGCTTCCCGTTTCCCGGGAGCTCCGCTACCACGTTGAGATGTAACCTGGACGTGTATCCCCTCGCTAGGCGTACAGGAACACAGGCACTCAGGTGTCTCTTTTGCTACAGGCGCACAGCTGTAGTCCAGTCCACTGCACTAGAACCTTGAGCAACAGGCATGGATACATGCAAGTGATACGTGAAACAGACAGGCACCTGGATGTGTAACATTCAGTGTTTCACCCCTCCCCCTTTCCCTCCCGCCCCTCCTCGCTCGCTGACAGGTGCGAGTTTTGTGGAGTTTTCCGACGACACGGGACTGCAATGTAGCATCTTTATGTGTTGGGGCTCGCCTTTAAGGCTGCAGTACCAAGCGAGTTTCAAACCTGAAATTCTAACCCTACTGCAGATAGTAGCCACTCGCCGCATGCGCGTACAGCCGGGCCGAGGCGGACGACGTGCAGCGTTTCAAATTACAAGCCAATGTATATATACATATATTCATACAGAGAGAGAGGGGGAGAGAGAGAGAGAGGTGAGCTTTGACAACGAACGAGTCTGACATTAATGCTTCAAATCGTGCATGTCCATCGAAGGATCTATCAGCCACATGTTTCGCGCTGCTTCCCTGGGCACAGCTCAGAGTACACCATTGGTTCCAGACAGCTGAAGCATTTTGATTCTTTTGTATTCGCAGAAAGGTCATTGCATTCTGTATTATTCCTCACGCTCTGCAGGGCACTTGAAGAAGCCCCCTTGTGAAGAAACCCCAGTATATGCTGAAAGCACAGGAGCCTGAAAGGTGCAAATGAACACGACTCGCGTCGAACTACCAACTGAGGCCAAACACTGCGACAAAAGCTAAAACCCGCGCTAACAGCTGCTACGTGTAGTTTTGTTTGTTGCCATGCTCTGAAACTGCAGCTCAACGTCTTTGCTGAAGCCACGGCGACTGCGTGACCTAAGCGACACTAACTGCACACTAATTCTGCGTCTAGATCGGACCTCTGAGTGACAATAGGTCTTATGCTAGTAAAGCCGCTAGCAGAGCATCAAAACGGCTTGCTGAAGCGAAGCGACTGCCAGCGCACACTTAGCACCTTGGCTTCGCCGCAGACAAATTCACTCAGGGACCCTGGCCGTGATCCTGCATCCCAACACAACACGTCATGACAGCAAGCTCAGTTGACATATGTGCACTTGCTGAGAGGAACAGCAGCGCTGCCATGGTTGGTTCGCGGTGCCGATGAAACTCCGAGAGCAGGCCCCGCACACACAGCCTGAGAAGAAACATTCGCTCTATCGCCCACAGCTGCGCTTGACAGTGTTTGCAGTGTTTCAATCTCGGCCACTGCCGGCTCTAGTGGTTGTGGTTGGGGCGTCCGGTTCCTGCAGAAGGTGGTAAAGCCTCTTTGGAACTTTGTCCCAGGCACGGCCACAGAACCTGCAGTGATGCCGAGGCCTCCAGAATCCTGAGCTGGCCCAGCTGGCTTTCAAATTCCATCTATCCCAAAACACAGCAGAGTCCCCACTCCTGCCGGCTAGGAACTCTTGCCCAAAGACGCACAGCAAAGGCTGCAGTGCCTTGTGTTCGGCTCCCAAGGCTCCTCGTTCGCGCATGTACCTACGCGGGCCGTGGGGGCAGGCTGGTTGGTCCAAGTGACAGTCATGGTCACATGGTGGATGGTGGCCTGCCGTGGCGAGGGCTTCGCCTTTTGCTGGCGCCGGTAGCGCCTCCAGCCTGCAGCAGCTGCAGTGTGGTTTCGGCCCCCTTTTGGCACATCAACAAACAAAACACTTGCCTCGACACCGAGGCGGCACAGTCCTGCAGCGCCTCCTGTCTCAAAAGTAGCAAAACGCCCGTCGCTCCTACGAGTTCCGGGCAATTCCGAACACTTCCTCCAGGCTGGCTGGCTGCAACCGACCGTCCTCTGTGCTGTGCAGGTGACCATTCTGTGTATGCTCGTCGAAACAATCTTGCATCGTGTCTGCAACTCGACAACACAAATCTGCGCACGTCCTTTTCGCAGGTTGAAGCTGCATGGGTGCCACAGTGCTCCTAGACCATGTCCGGTGCAAAGGCACTTCTAGGACCTAGGACCTAGAGGTGCCGGTGACAAACGACACCGGCCTGCTGGTCGAGCCATGAAGTCACCCGCTTGCGCAAGCCTTGTTCTGCACTTGCAGCGGGCTGCAGATTCGATGCTGACGCGGTCTCCCGTGCTGGCCCGTGCTCCTCCGCGCTATATGATGCTGGTAGTGCTGAAGCTTCCCTGTTCACCCTGGCCCTGACTTTCTGTAAGTTGCGCCTGCTCTTGCTCATGCGCAGTGGGCATGGCCTCGCGTGGCCTCATCTAGCGGTTTCGGGAGTTGCCTGCATACCGCCGTCCCTGTCGTCTGGCATTCCTGCCAAAGCCCCTGCATCCCCTGCAATCCCCCATGCTCCTCGCCAACTGTTTCCCGTACATCCCATACTTCCCTTTTCGCAACATTTCCTTGCCAGGCCTGTGCCCTGCCACCTCTCCCCCTCATCCCCGAAACTCTCCCTCTCCTGCTTGTCTCCCCGTCCCGTCCGTTGCAAGAGTTCGATTTTGTTTTTCGCTTGTATTTTTGTTTGTAGGTGACAAGCAGCATGCACACAAACACTGTCGCCATCAAAAAATCTAGCTCCAAATACTTAAATTCATGAGCCTGCCCTCCGGCCAGGCCCTGTTCAGCCTCACAACCAGAGTTCTCAACAAGTACGACTGTTTTGTTGTTGCTGTTGTTTTGCTGTTGCGGTGGGGGGCCGCGGGTGGTTGTTGTTTTGCAGTTGCCGTCGCAGGGTGCGTTTGCTGTCGGGGCCGGGGAAGCGGTTTGGCTAGGGAAACCAGGGTTGATCAGGTTGCTGAGTAACCCTAACCATTAGTGGCGCGCGCTGGCCATGAGCCCGGCCTACCCCAGAGCAAACCTACCGTGTATTCTGCTGCTAAGGCAGGGCGGGTATTGGTTTTTTGCCGTTGGGGCAGGTTCTTTTTCAATTTTGCTGTCAGTGCCGTTCCCAGCGGATACGAGCTTCAGGGGACTGTCAGGACGTTTGCGAACCTCGGGCTGCGTTTAAGTTGTCTTCAGCACTGCGGCCGCCCTTTTCGCTTGGCCGCCGCGCGATTAGCTTTCCATCTTCCGAAATCTCTGCTTCGAGTGGCCGTTCAGACGAACGATTCAGCAAACAGATGCTCAGCTGTCACCCTGTATATCATGCACCATAGAATATACATATATATATATGTGTGTATATATATATATATATATATATTCACGTGTAGTGTACACGTAGATATATACATTCTGGACGCAGTTCATGCAGTTGTAGCGCATCGTCGGAGTACCATTTGCAGTGTAGCAGCAGCAGCGTTTTAAAATACCCGCAGAAGAAGCAGCAGCAGCAGCAGCTGTGGAAAAAAAAAAGTGCCGGCAACAGTCACAGCCATATTAACAGCAGATGGTGACACAATCGTATTGGTAATGATAGTCCATGGCTCGAAAGGACAGTGATATAACTGGTTGAAAGATGGATCATCTAAGCCGCAGGCATGCTATTTCCTCTGTGGCTGACCGCAATCGAGCTTCAAGATGCCGACATCGGACTCGTTCCTGTGACATTGATTCTGCCGAGACGTCTTCGGACCGGAAGCCAAGAAAGGTCCTGTTCTACCTCAGCGGCGAATCGAGCGGCCTGGCGTTGCGACAACTTCCAACAACTTCCAAAGGGCTGGTTCCAAGCACCTCTGCTTGCGAAGCAATGAGTTGTGTCTGCATTCCTTGCACGGTAACGCAGATTTGAGATTATGTGGGGAGTGTGTGAGAGACTGCGACCTTCCAGAGGACCGATAGCATCCTCGCAGAGAACGAGCATCGCATCCAGGCTGCCTCCCGGCAGGTGGCAGAACTGCTGATGCAGCAGAGCAACTCAAATTGTCCCGTACCAGTCACCTATGGGAACGGCTCTTGCAGAAGAGCTCGCACTGCTCAAGCCAAGTAATCTTGCACCTGCAAAGCAAACAGGGGTCAGGCGTTGCTAGATGCCACAAGCAAGGATTCCCTGCCTAGCTGAGAGATGCGCGATTTCAGTGCAGGTGCTTTGTAAGCCTCAGTGGTGGCGTCAGGCCTCACCCGATAACCTCAAGACTTGTCAAGCAGCGTCGCAAAGACGTGCCGGTTTCTGCGAGGGCAAGTTCTCCGCAAGCTGCGAGGTAACGGCGCTGCAGATCTGCGCCACACCGGTTAATTTACACAAATTCCTCGCCAAAAAGGCTGCCAAGTAGACATCTTCGAGGAAACGTGGGTTCAGCACCTTCGGCGCATATCGATTGTACAGCATTAACAGCTGATAACACGGGCATGGGCCCAGAAAATTTTGCCCCCTCGCACCACGCGTTGTTAATACTCAACGCAGAAAGCTCAGATGGAAATTGCCGTCGTCATACTCCCATGGAACAAATTCGAAGAAGGCACGGTGCTATGCTCACTGCACATATTCGCCGCCCTTCAGGCCGCATGTTTTCTTCGAACACATACTAAGACACCACCTTGGTCGACAAAGCGTGATGAACAGAGAACATCATCAATAGCGAGACGGTGGAGTCCGGAACAACCTTCGCCCAGGGTGAAACTGCTTGATGGCTTGCATGGCAGCACCACTGAGGGGCGTTTGCCGCCATTGTGGGCTGGGGGAGAGCTGGCTTTGCGAAGCAAGACTTTTGGCTTGCCCATGCGTGCGGACAAAGGCTTGTACATCCCACGGATTGCCTAAGAGGGGTCACTGTCGGTTAAGCCGCTTCCGCTGCTGCCTTAGTTTGGAGGCGTCCCGCTTATCCACATGTGATATTCTGCAGCCCAAGCCGTACCTACGAGTCTGGGAGGAGTTGTGCCAAGTTGCTGCTGCTGCTGCTGTCTTCATCACCCTCTTCTGGAGAAGCCAGCGGTCCCTTCGGCAGCCACGTGACTCGCACAGGCAGAGGTCAGTTGGCACGACTACGCTAGCACGAAGCGGTGCCTCGTAGGAAATCTGCTGCAGAGCAAGGAGTTGGTTTGTCTGCAGCCCCGACGGGTCACTCCCCCACGCCGAAAAGTCACTCCCGTTTTGCCCATGCTTCAACATGTCAATTTTGCCGGTGCCTTGGCTGCGCAAACTTTGGGATGCGCTACGAAGAGAGACGCAATTTGCAGCCAGGCGCTTCTTCTTCTGCTCTCCGCCACAAATCTGGCAAAGTTCGACGAATCTTCAGCAAGTTCGATCTTACTGTCGACGACTCCTTCAGCCTTCAGAGCAACATCAAGATCAGTCAGCGATTCTGCGATGTGCTGAATACGTTCGAATTTGCAGGCGCCGTGGGCCTGCCCCAACGCTGTCACGGCCCAGGAGAACAAGGCTTGTCTTGCTGCCTCTTCCGCCCCTTCCTCCTCGTTCTGCGGCATCTGTGGCCAAACATCTGAAAGGGAGTCCGGATGCTGCCTCGGATACGGCGCATAAATGCCTTTTCGATGCAGGGCTCCATTGCTAACCCCTACTACTACTACTACCGGTACTAACGTTCCTCTATGTCTTCCTACCAGCTTCCTTGCAATGCGAGTTAAGTCCCCACCTACCAACTAGAAGCTGTTCGCCTTGGCTGCACCTGACTCAACATCCAAGCTGCGCAAAGTAGTCGCGGAACATCTTGGCATACCTTTTGAGCTTGTAAGGGGGCTGAGGATTCAGCAAATATACGCAAGCACAGAGATCCAATCATTCCGGGTGATTCTTTGGTTGTACACATCTGTGAAGCGCTTGCCAACTGACTCCAAGGCCTGGCATGGCCTGGACCTGTGCTTCTCTAGATTCTAGATGTTGTGAGCACTATCGGAGTGGTCTGCGCGTGCGTGGGAACCAGCTTGGTTGTCCTGTTTGCTGAAGTCCTACTTGTGAGCGGAAGCGGCGTTTGTATGGTGCTGAGCAGACCAATGGTCCGGACAGGTGGGATCTGTGAAAGAATCTTTGCCGCCACCGCCGATGTCAGCCGGCTTGCAAGACTGTCACACCGTCGCGCTCTTGCGCGCGCTTGCCACATCAAACATGCAGGATCCCTTCACTTTATAGTTTGCCGCCAGCACAGCTCAGGGCAAAGAAGCAGACTAAACTAGAGCGAAAGCGCATCGGAACATCAATCCCTGGCAAGAGGTAAGTGGGATCTCGTTGCATGTTTGACTTCAGTGTCGATGTACGGAAGCTCGCACAATGGCGGGCAGAACTTTGTGTGACTCTCTTGGACTAGGGCATTGGCCTGTGCTCTTAACGGCGAAGCTGCTGTAGTTCCGGCGTGCGTTTGCCACGGAAGCTCTGAAGTGGCGTGGGCACCGCTGCTGCTTTTCCAGTGGTCTGAGCTACCGGCTCTCGCACTGGCGCATCATCCTTGAGAATGCTCTGAAAAACTCCTGCGGTCGGGGTCCCGTGAGATCCGTGCATGGCATGACAAACCTTTGCCGCCTCTTTACCTCCACGTCACCTCCTACGGTTCTCATCGTTGGCCTGGTTGTTGAATCCGTGCTATGCAACTGGCATGAAACGGAAAGGGCGACCACCGCCCGTCAACGCCTAAATGCCTCTGCTTAGTGACTACCACCAGCGTCACGTTCTCCTGCGTCTACGGAGATGACTTCGCATCCGGAGCTCTCGTTGGTCTTCGCCGTGCCCTTGTGCGTCCACTTCACCCAGAGGGCCGCCTCGCACAGCCTCAGTACCCAAGCTTGTCCTGCATCTGCTCCGAGGCCACGCTAGTGCGAACCATAACCCATACGACGTTCCCAAACATCTCTTCATGGACAAGCGGCCAGGCACCGGCAGTCAGTTTGAGTGTGGGCTCCTTCGCAGGAAACATCAAGGCCACGCTCGCACTTGCTCTGACACGGGAGGCACCCGTTCGGGCGTCAGACGTTGAACACAATCAGAGGCTGGGGATATCATGAATTCGAGAGGCACCCTTGAGAAGCAGTTGTTTGCCGCCGAGCGACTTGGGCATTGGCTTCATAATACTCCAGCAGTGACTCCGGCACGCGACTATTCAAGAAATGCATGTGCGTAGCCTGAGGTGGTATGGCAGAACACACATTCGCAGATCTGCACGGAGAAAGATGTAGCACGGGTCCAATCGACTGGCTCAATCAAGCCACGTTCTCTCCCCGAGTGATCAGCTCTTGCGTAGTGCTAAGGTATTTCTCGGTCAGCGCAGTGCTGTAGATCTTGCGCGTTTGATCTAAGAAGCACGTTTCACACACCTCAGCTCCGGCGTGCGTTAGCTTAAGATTTAGTGCCCTGTGGAGCCGTGCATCATGCCTCTGATGCGTCCTATCTCCGCCTGCTGCCCACCAAGCCACAACGAAAAATGGATGTTGAAATTGTGCGGAGTAAATTTCCTGCGATTGGCATATCCAATGCGTGACACAACGATGCGGCTGGTCAGGCCAAGAATGGCCACCGAGCCTGGCTCAGATCATGCCGCAGACTTAGCGGCATTAAGCGGAGCAGTGTGACCTGGAGGGCACCCAATCAGGAAAGGCCTATCACAAAGAAGTTGTCTGTGCATCAATGGCAGTCGATAGCTCAGCTTCGAGCATCAGCTTCGTGCCTGCGTCAGCCAGCTCCAACAATTTCGAAATTTTTGTGGGGGCGCACCACATTTCTAAGCTCGAGATTGGAAGCAGAAATCTGAGCCCCTGGCACGCGTGAGCGAGTCTGGCTCAAAGTTTTAACACTCCGCCACACCCGAGCTTTCACTGGTGCAGAGACCTGACCAAGAAAGCAGCTGAACACAGGTAGGCTCTAAAGCAATGCAAAGTCAGGCCACATTGGGGTACTGCTGCATGTAGCGACGAAGAAGAGCTGCTTGCTCATTCCGCTCACCTGGGATGCAAAGAGTTCTCGGTGAAAGATGGTCAAAGGATGTTCGAGTCCAGGATGGACGTGCTGCCGCGTCGCTGTTCAAATTTCGCAGCTGGTTCATGGCATTGGTGATGGCGGAGATGAATGTGGAGAATATGACCATGGCTGAGATGATGACTACGACATTGAAGAGACGCTCGATCTCATTTTTGGGAACGACCTCAGCAGAACAATGTCATTGAACCAGACCCGAAAAGAAGCTTGCTCAAAGAAAAGTCGATCAAGCACGAAAACCGAAACCGTGAAAGGCCCTAAAGCGCCCTACAACCCTCTCGGACGGGCTCACCTCCATCGAAGCTGGAGTGAACTGCGTCAGTGACCAGTGCAATGCCGTAAAATACCTCGGATATGACCAAAAGATAACGGGCATATCTGACAAGAGACGCACTATCCTTAAGACGGAAGCCTCAAGAAACGGCATGCCGTGGAAGGGCAGCGGCGAGAGGAACCGTCGTGCAAGACAGCGTGCAACAGCCCATATACATATACATATACATAAACATATACATATACATATACATATGAATATACATATACATATACATATACATATACATATACATATACATATACATATACATATACATATACACATACACATACACATACACATACACATACATATACATATACATATACACATACGTATACATATACATATAGAGAGCGGTCGACTGTGGGGCCTGGGTTTGGTTTCAGTGCCTTTTATCGGGTTTCAACGTTAATGGCTCCAAAGCAGGAGCTTGTGTTTTGTGTCGCGTAAAGCACATACCACAAAGCAAGCATCACAAATGTTTTTCGGAACAGCTTATTCGAGCTGTGCAAAATCGCTCTCCAACAGGCTCCACACCAGTGTGTAGGTCGAGCCTCTTAATCTGGGTTCTTGTGTAGCAGATCTTACAAACAGAAAACGCTGTAAATATCGATGAATTCAAGCCGTGAAAGTGTTCATAGAAGGACAAGCAGAAATCACCGCAAATACCAGTGTCTATTGATTTCAATTTATCCAACCAGGTCTTGGGGTATCTCACATCAACTCCACACTTTCCTCCATTAAGAAAAGTTTTGTGACCAGCACTTAAGACTTGAGGGTTGGCATCAATTGGGAATGGCTGCGCGCGTCTCGGGCGGATGGTGGATTAGTCGGCGGTTGTACCTTGTGGTGAACGTGCTGGTGGTGAGGGGGGGGGAGGGGGGGGGGGGTGGCAGGTGTTGGATGTTGGGCGGCATCATACCAAGACCTCTGGCGCCCCCCCCCCCCCTCCCCCCCCTCCCCCCCGCCCCCTCGAGCGAAGCGTTTGTTTATAAACAGCGCCTGTGTTTATAAACAGCTGTCGTGTTTATAAACACAGTAAAGGAAAACTAAAACAAATTTAACAAACCAACACACCACGACAAGAATCCATGACAAGAATCCTTGACAAGGCGATACAGACATCAATCAATTCAACAAAAGATGCGTGAACAGAAGGTTAAGAGCAGCAAGTAAGCATCACGAGCCCGATCCAAAGGCCTACGTAACTTCAAAAACTCCTTATACACAAACGCAGGCCCCAGGATCGACCCTTCTGTACATATACATATACATGAACAATTGCCTCCATATACACAAACAATAATTATACAATATTTACATATACATATACACGTATAAACTCTGTGTGCGTGCGTCCGTGCGTGCGTGCGTGCGTGCGTGGGTGGGCGGGCGGGCGGACGGGCATGGGTGTGTGCGTGTGCGGGTGTGCGGGTGTGCGCGTGTGTGCGTGGGCACGTGTTCCCGTGTGAATAGGCGCATGCGCACGTGCGCGCGTGGTCGAGCGGGCGCGCGGGCGCGTGTGCGCGTGTGCGCGGGTGCGCGTGTGCAAACATTTGTGCCCTGTCAAGCTCATCCAGGATGAGTTTGGAACCACCAAACAGTAAAGTCTTTTTCATTTGGATGCAGGGCGATGCAGAAAAGAGCATTGCTCAAAGCAGTGTCCAGTCTGATTCGCTGCGACTTCTGTTCTTTTTCGCATGCTTTCCTGTTGATACAGTTGTTGGCTTTCAGCGGTTTGTCATCATGTCAGACCGTAGCAGATCTCGGTCCCCGCAGATTTCATGGCGCTTCTACGTCCAAAACTACGGCAGCCGATGGTCAAAACAGTTGGTGGAAAACTTGGTTTCCCGCCACACAACAATGGATCCAAAGTCGCCTCACTGCGGACAGGATGTGGAGCTCTAGCTCCAACTTGATCGAGACTACCAATGCACCTCTCAATCAAGCCACATGCTCGGAATCGCCTCGAAAACCGAGGAGAAGCTCTTCCCCATGAAAGCCTACTTTTATGGATGTGTAATTAATTCTTGCCAGCATTTGTGCTGGCCATTGTCTTTAACAGTATGTAGGTCTGCATACCCAACAATTGGAGATGCAACTACACTCGTCCAGTGCTACACAAAAACGGAGCTTCCGTTGATGCAAAATTGAACTGCTTTCGTCAATCAGCTGTTTGCCTTAGCAGGCTACCCCGCTTAGCGGTGTGTGTGTGTGGTGTGTGCGGAACACCTGTTTGCCAAGGTTTATCTGTCATGCATTTCAAGTTTTGCAGGGGGGCAACCCCGTGAGCATAGCTGGTTGCTCAACGAAAAGGGCTATGCCACGGCTGATACTGGGTCTGATCAACCCAGCGTACCTGCTAATGTCTTTATGCAGTGCTTTGGCAGGGGCTAAGCCAAGAACCTAAGCCAAGAACCCCAATAAGTGATGTAACTGCCTAGTGGCTTCAAATCCGTTACCTCTTTGTTGAAAGACTGAGTTCACGGCAATTATTATCAGTGCAGAGGCAGGATTGCACGAGTATGTGTGTGTGTGTGTACTCAATCCGTATTTCATTGGGAGCCAAGCGGCTGGTAGGCCATGGGTGCCACGAGAATATCTGAATCTGCTTGAAGGAGCCACGTATCCGGTCTGTTCAGTTGCCTGAACTCAAGGAAACTGCAGCACACGCGGCTCGAAGAGGCTTCTCATGCATCTACTTCCAGCTGTTTGCTGCTGTGCTGAAACCAGCAAAGGCTCCCGATCCAAAACCAAGCACAGGCAACCATATGGTTCAGCAGCATGATAAAGGCTATCCTGAGCATTAGGTGAAAGGCTTGACCCGCCGCCCGTATGCTTCTGCAGATGCTGAAGCCACCAGCTCCCCGACGAGCCACAATCGCGCAACACTGATAAAAATCACGGAGACCCTCAGCTGCAAAATATGTCGGCTGTCAATGCTTTCATGGATACCGCTTCTTGCAGAATTTCATGCAAGTCAGGCGCTCAGACTGCACGTGCTCCAGCAGCTCATTCAATCGTCCTCGCGATGCACAGAAGCTGAGGACAGGCACGATCAAGTCCGAGCACTGAGACTATAAGCTGGAAGTGGTCGTGACAACCCACAGCCGCGGTCCATGCGCTCTCAGGAGGCGCAGCAGGCGAAGCAAGCGCAGGAAACGAACCGCCTGAAGCAACCAAAGAAGTTTTCCCTGAAGTCGTCATGCTTGGACGACTGAACTTTGAGCGCCGGCCTTTCCGATTCGGAAGAAGGAAATACCTTCTCCAGCACTGACCGAGGAGCTGCTCGTCCAGTCCAGAAAGTTGATCACCCAGTCCTGACAGGCATTGTTCCTACAACCTAAGCCAGACCATAAACCACAGACACCGCAGAGAGCTGCTAGGTGCCGGACAATCGTCACGATAGCAAGATCTAGCGACAGCCAGCCCGTGCAGTAGTTCCATGCGATCTTCTGCAAATCCTTCTCAATAACGCCTGTTGCTACACAGAACGAACTCGTACTGCAACTGCTCGCTGCAAATTCGGATGCTGGGGTCTCAGGTTTGCAGCCCGATGCCATGAGGGGTGCCTTGGTCTTGGATAGCAAAGCCAACCAGGAATGACAGCGGGATGTCAAAGGTCCTGCATCGTGTGGCCACTCTGCGGCTTGACACTTGCAAGAGAAACTGCTGGCCGATCAGCACTGCACTTTCATAATGAGGCGACGGCCAGTAAATGGAGGACAACACGCCGGTCGCCACGGTGAATTGTGAATCTGTTGGGTCGAAGACTTGCATGGGCAGCCAGATCAGGTCATAAATGATGAGCAATAGCCCAAATACCTTGAATCAGGCACCGAAACCCGGACCCCCGGACCCCCTGCAGGTCGGCTCTTCGCTCTTCGGCACAAGACAAGTGGCTTCCCACGTAATCCGTCGTGGAGAGCTCGGGTCCGAGACAAAGCTTGAGAGAAGTGCATGCGTATATCGCATACATCGTCTGCAACTGCTCGTTCCCTTCTTTTCTGGGCTGGTGCAATCGCCAGGAATCGGGTTTCCCTGAGCAGATTTAAAACAGACTTTGCAAGAAGGACACACCAAGCACGTCTGAAAGCCGATCCTCCGCATCCTTCATGCCAGCGTTTGCAGATCCTCATCAGCCCGTGGATGCTCAAGAGGTGTGTTTGAGCTGAGACACTCGCTAACGCATCTCAGTGCAGACTTGCGTCTAACGTTGACCCGGGCAGCCAGTCCCTGAGTGGACTTGCTCCTCGGTTCCCAAGGTCTCTTTCGGAAGTGTGCACAGCCCAAAATAGATCAGTTGAACCCTGAAATCCAGTCATCCAGTCAAGCCGCCAGACGGGCAGCAGCTTAACTTCCTCGCCACGTCATCACATATTCACAATACTCTCCGTAGAAGACCCCTCTCCGCCCCGACGCGCCTCACCGGTGAACCCACCCAGGCCGACGGTAGCGCCTAAAAACGAACCAGCTCTGCAGTGCCGCCGCAAACGAACCCCTCCCCAGATGCCCTGCCTCTTCGCGCTCTGCTCTGCTGGGGGCTCTGCTGAGCTCCGTTGGAGGACCGTGGGGTGAATGGCGGGGTTTGAGCACCCAATGAAGGGGCTCCGAAAGAGGGTTTTTTCGGGTCGGGAGTTTTCGGTGCCGGAACTCCGGGAACCAGCATCGCACTGTTCCTGCGACCCCTTGATGCAGCCTGTCCAGCAGCAGGGGCAGGTGCCACCTTTCTGCTAGAACCTCAGTACCCAGTCTCTGGAGCGTCTCTGGAATCACGTCTGCGCTTCTGTCTACACATAGCTGGCGGTGCTGGCAGGGAGCTGGATGCTCTGGGCGCACTTGGGCTTGACGGCACCATCCCGAATAGCATGCCCGATCCAGACGCCCTAGGGCTTGGTGTGGTGCCCACCTCGCCATCCTGCAAACACCGCCGACCATACAATGATTAGGCCGAGTTGTGCACTACGTCACAGATCAGGGTTCGGACTTGCCGAAGGACTTGCACGATGATAGGGGCAACGTGTAGCACCACAAGCAACGAGGCAGCGATGGGTGGCTGCACGGGCCACGGGCTGTCCTGCTCTGAAAAGTTCCGCAAAGACAGCCGCATCGGCGACCCCCCAGAAGCCAACGAGCTCTGACTCATTCGGGGCTGCTTCACCACTCCACCGGATCCTGAAGAATTACCGTAAGCACTCGAAGTGCCAACTGCGCTCAGCCAAGCACAGCCATGTCGTCCTTTGGATGCCGATTTCACGTGAACCAGCCTCAGAAATGCAAGACATGAACTCAGTGAACTGCCGTGAATCTGCCACATGTGCACATGCGAGGATGGCTGCGGCAACAATCTCTTTCAGAACCACTGCAACTGCGGCCTCGGGTGGCCTTTCACGATTGGGGCCGGGGTCTCGGGCTCAGCAGGGACGCAGAACCACGAACAACATGTAGCATACCCGAGCCAACTTCGCATGTGATGCACATGTTTCCACTCTGCTTTCTTGCTTGACCCGATTCTTTTGGTGCGGCTTGCTGCTTCTGCTTACGGGGTTGCGCGAGTTTGCACCAGCCGCGCTTGGTCTCGAGGGGACGCCGCTGGTGGACGAGGAGTCGCATGCGAATCACGGGCAACTCTCTGGAAAACGAGAGCCGAGCAATGGAGACCCAAGCATGATGAGATGGATGGCAGTCGATGGTAAACCATGCACTTAGCAAAAATCGATGCCACTTTATTGCTGCCGCAGAAACCCGGTGTCGATGTCTTCAGCTTCGGATAACTCTGAGTTTTCTTTTCTGACCTCGTTCTTTGCGGAGCCAGCTGCTTGCCGAAGCTCCTCCGGTGATTCGGCGTTGCACTCGTTTTGCCTTGCTACATGGGTCAAGGTGTCCTCGATTTTTCTCTGGAGCTTCGACTTTTCCTGTCATCCACAATCAGTCGTCACTAGCAGCTAGCACTGCTGGGGAACATGGTCTCGCAGGAACGCGCTGTAAACCCGAAGCAAACTGATCATTTCATGACAGATCTCTCGGTTCGCAGCCGCCTCCTCTTGCCCTTCCTTGGATACAGGCTCCACGCAATGAGCGAGAACATGCGAAAACTCGCAAGGCACTGTGGCAAAATTTAGAGCATGAGATTGACTGCGAAACTGATCCCATCTATGGAAAATGAATGACCGCCGGTCTCGGGTTGACGTCTTATCTTAGGGTCTAAGCGGTCAGCTCCGAAACCGATTTCTTTTGTCAAGCTGCCTTGGCATTTGCAACCTCTCGATCGTGGGCAGCTGCCAGTTTTAACAGGAGGTCCTGGAAGCTGAGAGTCTCAGCATTTGCCATGGCAAGGCAGACTTCTACGAGTCGCTGACCCGGCTATGGTATTACTGGACTGTAGTAGATGGCTTTTTGTGCGGTATTTCCCGAGCTGCAGAGCAAGGGGATGGTGTACTCAGCGTGTTGAGCTGTACATCCGTCGCACTTACACATGTGCACGCGGTCGACACAAGGTGCCGGGTCTGACTCTGCCCGCCAGACGCAGAGGCTTGGGCCAAGAAGCTTGCAGCGTATGGAAGCATATGGAAACAGTCAGGTACAATTCATCTGCTCTGACATTCCTGCCAGTCCGGCAGGGGCTCCAAAATCCAAGTTCTGACCAGACCGGAATCGGAGAACCGAAAACGAATCCGAGGAGCGACGGCCATGCAGGGAGTGCAAGCGCGTTGCAGCTCCCTCCCCGAGCCGGGCATCAGCGCAAGGTTTGGGGAACACGATGCCTCAGGGCAGAGCGTGTCTTTGGACCACATAGGTAGATCAGATTTACTTGTAGCCAGCCAGGACTTGTAGCATGACGTTGCGGAAACTTTCTGGCGGCAGGTCGCACAAACACAGCGACCACAGATGCGACAGTGGTGCCGAGGCCGCAAACGACCTCGGCGGTGTCTTTCCGAGCTATCCTCGCTGTAGAAATTCTCCGATACCGGCTGGGCCCGTCACGTCGTCCCAATAACGCACTGCAGATGGAGCAGTTTTCTGCATCGTCATCCCAACCTTAGATTGCCGCCCGATGGCTTCATTCTCTGTTCCGCACCTTTCCAAAAGACATGGGATTCCCAACTCTGCAACGTGGTCCGGGAACGGTCGCGAGCACCAGCATCAAAGTCCTCCGTGTAACTGGCGTGCAAGGCTTCTGGCTCCAGCTGTGGGGGCGAACTGGCCTCAGTAGCAGCCAGAAAGCAAGCTGATCCTGGTCTGTCTGGCCATCCAACCCCAGGTTGCGAGTAGCGATTTCACATGTCTGCTCCCAGTGCCACGAAGCAGCTACAGAGCCAAATCGCCTTGAAGGCACAGGGGATTTCTACATCAACAGGCCATGCTATCATGATCCGCTTCGGGGTGGGAAAGAAAGCTGCAGGATGCAGTTATCTTATGAACAACTTGGCCACTGCACGTGACAAATCCTGCAGGCCTCGCAAGCTCATGATTCTCTTCCCCTTGCGCAAGCAATGCCGCCAAGTCAGTGCACTGGTCCTGAGATTGCCACGTTGGCAGTGAAGCTGGGTCCGGAAAACTGGAATGACATCTCTCATCACGGATCGACTGCCACTGAAGATGTGTACCGCTGAACAGCCAACAAATTCAAATTCCGTTTTGCTTGCCAAGACCACCAGACCACTGGCAGTTTTTGTCCCAAGTACTGGCTGGTGGGATTCAATTGCTTCGATCAAGGTGGCTCAAGCCATCGAAAGTGACATTGAATCTGGCGTTTTGGGGGATGCGGCCACACGGATCCGGTGTCTTTGAATAGAATGTGAGCGCACAGTGTGCACCATGCCACAGCGGCAGTCGCATCCCTGGCAACCTCAAGGCGCACGCCCCTGACCAGCACAGCACCAATTCTCATCCTGTTTACTCTGAACCGAAGAACCCCATATCGTTTAGTGTCTGGGGAACACAAGCAGGAATGTTCTCATTCCCGACACAACATGAAAGCAAGCAAGATTCGTGAGAGTGGCTGACACGCTGGCGAACGACAAAAGCTGCCACTGGCACGCGATGGCGAAATGGTGACGCACAGAGTTGTCAAAGTTTGTTCGTGCGTATCATTGGCTGAACCACGAATCTCAGCCGTTCCACTGTCTGTTTCCAAGACAGTGACGTCTAAACCTGCCGCTGAGCATCAAGTTCCATTGCATGCATTCAAACTGTACAACACATCAAGGCCAGCAGCTGGCCAGTTGGGAGTTGTGAGAGCCAGAGCTGCAGGGAAAGGGCTCTTGAGCCGGTACACCCTTGGCAAAGCACTCCTGTCTGAATGAAGCGATACAGCACGTCTGACGTCTGATGCCTCATGTGCATACTCCGTCGCCTTCCCGCTGGTGCAGAGCACATGTACTGCAACTCGTCCACGGTCCCACCTGTGCTGCTGTCCACCGTGGTCTGCGCGTGTGCTTGCTCGTGAACACTTTAGGCACGAGGAGAAACTCAGGGCAGCACCCCCATAAGTCAACGAAGCATCGGACAGCGTCATGAAGTTGCTTCAGGATGACGAATGCCCACTAGCCACTAGCTGTATCCATGCATGGCGGCTGTTCCGTCAAAGTCTGCAGCAAAGCTTCATGAAGTTCGTCACACAGCACTCCAAGTTTGGGTATCGATATGGATCTGCATGGGCCCACGAGAAGACTTGGGCAGAACACTGACATGATGCAGTCTCTAGGATGGCACCCGAAGGTACAGCAACTGCGAATACGTATCCACTTATCAATCTGCCTTTCCACCGAAGATTCTCCACACTTGCCGTACTCATTGGCCAGGTTCAGGCCACGAAAGCCTCCGAAGCCCAGTCGTAAAGCTTGTCCAGCCGCCCCTTACAGTGAGTAGGAATAAACTGGTTACCAGGATCCGGGTCGAAAGCAACCTCGCCACACATAGCTGTTCGAAAGGGCCAACATCGTTTGTGCACTTCGTCTGTCGTTCTGCGAAAGCCGCCACAGGACAAGTAGTTACGTCTCTGATCAGCTTCTCAGAGGGCACAAGATCTGTTTTGTGGCCATCCACTATCCCCATACGTGCGAAGAGCTGTTTCGCAAGATGTCGTTTTGCTACCCCGGGCCGATTGCCAGTGACTTTCACTTTCAAGAATGAAATTGTCATGCCTTGCGTGTCCAGTGATCATGCAGTGGCACCAAACCTCGTTTCAATTCGGTTCGATCGAGTTCGACTACAATAGCTGGCAGGAGCAGCAGCACCAGCAGTGGTACCACTAGTACTAGTGATACTACTAGTACTTGTAATGCTAGTAGTACTAACACCACGAATAGCACTAGCAGTTCTAGTCGCAATAGTAGTACTAGTAGCACTAGTAGTGCCAGTAGTACTTGTAGAACTAGCAGTTCTAGTAGCACTAGTAGTGCTAGTAGCACTGTAGTACTGGTAGTACTAGCTAGTAATACTGACAGTACAAGTAGTACTAGTCCGTGTGCCAACAAGCGAGATTGACGTGCGAGCTTGCTCGGGCGAGATGACTGATCATCTTGGTCATCTAGACCACGTACCACTTGCACCACTTGCTGGGGGCGAAACCGGTCATCTTGACAATCTTGGTCATCTTGATAGTTTTGGATAACCAAGATTACCGGTCCCTCCAAGTGGTGCAACTGGTGCAAACTGACCAAGACTAGCAATGGTCTCGAAATTTTCTGAAAAACACGATTGATGCACAAATGCTGGACTAGTAGTACTAGTAGTTCCAGTAGTACTCATAGTACTAGTGATACGAATAGTACGAGTAGCACTACTACCGGCAGTACCAGTAATTGTACCAGCCGCATCTAGCCGCATAAGTAATGCGAGTGGCACTAGTAAAACAAGCGGAATAAACATCAAAATAAAAATGGCGCCAGGAGTACCAGCAGTACTCCTATTGCTCATAGTACTGGCAACACTGGTAGCCGTAGTGGTAGCAATGGCGGTCTGACGGGTCAAACACGTCAAGTGAAGGCCCGTTTGGCTCATCTTCGCACGAAATCCAAAGACCACCCACCTTTAGAAGGCCGATCAACAGGTTCATTGCGGGAATGGTCCACTCTGGATCGTATTCTCGCTTTGGAGCGCAGTAACTACAAAACTATCATGCAAGAGTGATTTCGCCAAGACGTGCTACATATGACGAAGAAAAACGAACACAAAGGATCTTGTTCGTGCTTTGTTGGACCTTCCCAACAACAGCGAGGACTGTCATCACAGGGAGGGGCAAACGAGCCTGAGGGAGACATCACTTTTCTTAGGAAGCTGTCCTTGTATGCTGCAACTCCATCCTGACCTGGAACGTGATGTGCCAGGGTGAACCCTGTAATCAATCAAATCTTGGCGTCTTGATGGGTAGGATTACTTCCAGGGGGAACCGTCCGTTCTTTTGGTTTTTGGCGGTGACGTTTCGGGTGCCTGTGGGATCGCTCATGTCCTCACTGTCTCTCATATATATAACCGCCTGAGAGCGGCCTCGGGGATAGTCGGATAGTCGTGCCGTGCCGATTATGCCGCTTGAAGGCGTCTTGAGGTTGTGGCGGAGCATTTCCGGGAGGATCATTGAAGCTTGATCTAGCCACCATCGTCTTTTCAACCTCTACAGTAGAGCAAGGAACCCCTTAAAGGGAAAGGGGCAATCGGATCACTCTCCTTTTGAATTCAACAGCTTTGCTACCACCAGGGACTACGGTAATAGAAACGGTGGTAATCTGTGAAGGGATGTGCGCACCTAGGGGGGCTACCGGTGCAGGTGCCGTTCTTGATACTGGCAAACATGCGCTGACCGGTTTTTCCGTAGCTTCGGACCTGCACCTCACTTTTGATCCCTTTATCTTCTCTTTTTCTTTCTCCGTGTCCTCTTCCTGGGGGCTTGAGATGCGCAAGAAAATGCGATTGGTACTCGTGTAGTTCCAGTCTTGTAACTATCGATCGCCCGATCCCCTGATGGGGATGCGGCAGTAGCCAAATACTCTGTTTTTCCTTTCTTGCGGCTGCTCTTGAAGGACTTTCCTTAGCCTCCTTTCCTTTTCTTTTGCCTTTGCCACCTTTGTGTTGTGTTTCCTTTTCCTCTACCGGAAGAGGAGCCGAGTGGATCTCCTTCTGTTGCCTGGCTACAGAAGGGATAGGAGGCTTTCCCGCTGTTCAGACACTGTTCAGACCATAATGGGAAAGCTTGGGCTGCACACGCCTCTCTCTGATCCTGGTCTTGGAGCTCGGTGCATCCTGCGTCTGTGCGGAGATCCGCGGCGAAACCACGACCGTTTTTTTTCGGGAGGTACCTCGGGGAGCAAACCCATCCATGAATTTCAGACTCTCTGCTGAACGAACTTGGTAATCCAAGTAAAGGGTTCCTTTCCACGCTTGTGAAAAAGACCCAGGAATCTCCAGAGGAAGACGTACTGCTCTCCTTTCACGAAGAGTAGGCAAGCCTGGTTCGATCCTATGCATTTTTTGAATGTAATCCGTGAATTCAACCAGCTTCGAAAACTTAAATTCGGAAGAAGGGCACCCCGATCCCCCCCACATAACTAGTACTAACAGGGGCGGGGCCTCCACGGTTCGCACAGGAATAGAACCTGCCACCCAAACCACGGACGGGGAAGAGGCGACGGATGTCAATGTGATGAACCGCATGACAGCTAGTTCTTCCGGATCGACAAACCCAAGGCAATGCCACGGGCACAGAGCACCAACCGCAATGGGATAGGGGCACACCACCACCTCTGGACTTTTACCACTCACAGAAAGAAAGACTGTGGAAAACCCCCTGCCGCGAGTGGGAGATTGAAAACAGTTGCAATACGCGCTAATACGTGCTGCCTGCCCCAGCCAACCGCAAACGCCACAGACCAATGACCTAAGCAAGACCATGGGCACCACGCCTCATACAATGGGGTCGGAGGGAGGGGGAGGTGGTCAGTAGCCCTGCATCATACATATATATATATATACATATGTATATACATATACATATATATATAAACATACATACATACATACACATATACATACATGTATATATATATATATATACATGTATATATGTAAGACAAACCTTTATGTATCATGTGGCGTTCCTGTTTGGGGTATTTAAGCCAGAAGGGGATTGGATAGTTTAGATAGTTTGTGGGACGCCGGGGAGGGCACAAACTATCCAAACTATCTAAACTGTCTAAACCCATCCCGGTTTAGATAGTTTAGATACTTTGGGCCTTCTCCCGTGCCATCCAAACTATCTAAACTATCTAAACCCCTCCCGGTTTAGATAGTTTGGATAGTTTAGATAGTTTGGGAGTCTCCCGTTGGTCTGGAGAGAGAGGGGTTTAGATAGTTTAAATAATTTGGGCCTTCCCCCGTGCAGCCCAAACTATCTTAACTATCTAAACTATCTAAACCGGGAGGGGTTTAGACCAGAGCAGCGGGAGCCCCCAAACTATCTAAACTATCCAAACTATCTAAACTATCTAAACTATCTAAACCCATCCCGGTTTAGATAGTTTAGATAGTTTGGGCCTTCCCCCGTGCCACCCAAACTATCTAAACTAAACTATCTAAACCCCTCCCGGTTTAGATAGTTTAGATAGTTTGGATAGTTTAGATAGTTTGGGGGTCTCCCGTTGGTCTGGAGAGAGAGGGGTTTTGATAGTTTAGATAGTTTACATAGTTTGGGCCTTCCCCCGTGCCACCCAAACTATCTAAACTATCTAAACCCATCCCGGTTTAGATAGTTTAGATAGTTTGGATAGTTTAGATAGTTTGGGGGTCTCCCGTTGGGATGGAGAAAGAGGGGTTTAGATAGTTTGGATAGTTTAGATAGTTTGGGCCTTCCCCCGTGCCACCCAAACTATCTAAACTATCTAAACCGGGAGGGGTTTAGACCAGAGCAGCGGGAGCCCCCAAACTATCTAAACTATCGAAACTATCCAAACTATCTAAACTATCTAAACCCATATCCCGGTTTAGATAGTTTAGATAGTTTGGGCTTTCCCCCGTGCCACCCAAACTATCTAAACTATCTAAACCCCTCCCGGTTTACATAGTTTAGATAGTTTGGATAGTTTAGATAGTTTAGATAGTTTGGGGGTCTCCCGTTGGTCTGGAGAGAGAGGGGTTTATATAGTTTAGATAGTTTGGGCCTTCCCCCGTGCCACCCAAACTATCTAAACTATCTAAACCCCTCCCGGTTTAGATAGTTTAGATAGTTTGGATAGTTTAGATAGTTTAGATAGTTTGGGGGTCTCCTGTTGGTCTGGAGAGAGAGGGGTTTAGATAGTTTAGATAGTTTGGGCCTTCCCCCGTGCCACCCAAACTATCTAAGCTGTCTAAACAGGGAGGGGTTTAGACCAGAGCAGCGGGAGCCCCCAAACTATCTAAACTATCGAAACTATCCAAAATATCTAAACTATCTAAACCCATCCCGGTTTAGATAGTTTAGATAGTTTGGGCCTTCCCCCGTGCCACCCAAACTATCTAAACTATCTAATCTATCTAAACCCCTCCCGGTTTAGATAGTTTAGATAGTTTGGATAGTTTAAATAGTTTAGATAGTTTGGGGGTCTCCCGTTGGTCTGGAGAGAGAGGGGTTTAGATAGTTTAGATAGTTTGGGCCTTCCCCCGTGCCACCCAAACTATCTAAACTATCTAAACCGGGAGGGGTTTAGACCAGAGCAGCGGGAGCCCCCAAACTATCTAAACTATCCAAACTATCTAAACTATCTAAACCCATCCCGGTTTAGATAGTTTAGATAGGCCTTCCCCCGTGCCACCCAAACTATCTAAACTATCTAAACCCCTCCCGGTTTAGATTGTTTAGATAGTTTGGATAGTTTAGATAGTTTGGGGGTCTCCCGTTGGTCTGGAGAGAGAGGGGTTTAGACAGTTTAGATAGTTTGGATAGTTTAGATAGTTTGGGCCTTCCCCCGTGCCACCCAAACTATTTAAACTATCTAAACCCCTCTCCCTCGAGACCAACGGGAGGCCCTAAAACTATCTAAACTATCCAAACTATCTAAACTATCTAAACCCCTCCCGGTTTAGATAGTTTAGATAGTTTGGATAGTTTGGATAGTTTTGGGGTTCCCGTTGGCCTGGAGAGAGTGCGGTTTAGATAGTTTAAACAATTTAGAATAGTTTGGGCCTTCCCCCTTGTCCCTCAAACTATCTGAACTATCTAAACCCCTCTCTGTCGAGACCAACAGGAGCCCCCCAAACTATCTAAACTATCCAAACTATCTAAACTATCTAAACCCCTCCCGGTTTAGATAGTTTAGATAGTTTGGGCCCTCCCCCGTGCCCCCCAAACTATCTAAACCCCGCGCGGTTTAGATAGTTTAGATAGTTTGGATAGTTTAGATAGTTTAGATAGTTTTGGGGCTCCCGCTGGCCTGGAGAGAGGGGGTTTAGATAGTTTAGATAGTTTGGATAGTTTAGATAGTTAGGGCCCTCCCCCGTGTCCCCCAAACTATCTAAACTATCTAAACCTGTCTCTCTCCAGACCAGCGGGAGCCTCCCAAACTATCTAAACGATCTAAACTATGTAAGCCCCTCCCGGTTTAGATAGTTTAGATAGCTTGGGCAATCCCCCGTGCCCCCCAAACTATCCAAACTATCTAAACCCCTCCCGGTTTAGATAGTTTGGATAGTTTGGATGGTTTAGATAAGTTAGATCGTTTGGGGCGCTCCCGCTGATCTGGAGAGAGATGGGTTTAGATGGTTTAGATAGTTTTGATAGTTTGGGCCCTCCCCCGTGCCCTCCAAACTATCTAAACTATCTAAACCCCTACCGGTTTAGATAGTTTAGACAGTTTTGATAGTTTAGATAGTTTAGATAGTTTTGGGGCTTCCGCTGGCCTGGAGAGCGGGGTTTAGATAGTTTGGATAGTTTAGGCAGTTTGGGCCCTCCCCGTGTCCCCCAAACTATCTAAACTATCTAAACCCAGAGGGGTTCAGATAATTTAGGTAGTTTGGATAGTTTAGATAGTGTAGATAGTTTGGGGGGCTCCCGCTGGTCTGGAGAGAGAGGGTTAAATAGTTTAGATAGTTTGGGGGGCACGGGGGAGGGCCCAAACTGTCTAAACTATCTAAACCGGTCGGGCTCAGATAGTTTAGATAGTGTGGGGCGGAGGGGGGAAGGCCCAAACTATCAAAACTATCTACACCGGGAGGGGTATAGATATTTTAGATAGTTTGGGGGACTCCCGTTGGTCTGGAGAGAGAAGGGTATAGATAGTTCAGATAGTTTGGGGGGCGCGGGGGAGGGCCCAAACTATCTAAACTATACAAACCGGGAAGGGTTTAGATAGATTAGATGAGATAGTTTGGGGGAAGGGGGGAGGGCCCAAACTATCTAGACTATCTAAACCGGGAGGAGTTTACAAGTTTAGATAGTTTAGATACTTTGGGGGGGCCAGGGGAGGCGCCAAACTATCTAAGCTATCTAAGCCGGGAAGGCGTTCGCTTGTGTGCGGCTTTCAGCCTGGGCGGGTTTCGCCCCTGAGCGGGCTTCGCCCCTGAGTGGGCGCTCCAGACCACCGGGACCTCCCCAAACTATCTAAACTATCTTAACCCTCCCAGCTTAGATGCTTTGGGGAGGTTCCGCTGGTCTTGGACGAGAAGGGTTAGGATAGTTTAGATAGTTTGGATAGTTTACATAGATTGGATAGTTTGGCGCGGTCCCCCTGCTTTGGGGCGGGAAAGGTTCGGATAGTTTAGATAGTTTGGGTGGTCCGGGTTTTGGCCCAACTATCTTAACTAGCTTAACCCTTGCCGCTCTAGACCACCGGAACCTCCTCCCCAAAATATCCAAACTATCTAAACTATCTTAACCCTCCCAGCTTAGATAGTTAGGTGAAGTTCTGCTGGTCCTGGACGGGAAGGGTTAAGACGTTTAGATAGTCTGAACAGTTTAGATAGTTTGGGGCGGTCCCGCTAGTCTGGGGCGGGAAGGGTTAAGATAGTTTAGAAGGTTTGGGGAGGTTCCGCTGGTCTTGGACGGGAAGAATTTTAAAAGTTTAGATAGTTTAGATAGTTTAGCTAGTTTTGGGTGGTCCCCCTGGTCTGGGGCGGTTGGGGCGGTCCGGCTGGTTTGGGGCGCGAAGGGCTAACGGCTAAGATAGTTTAGATAGTTTTGGGGCTTCCAGGTATTGGCCCAGACTACCTAAACTGTCTAAGCTATCTGAACGGTCCACGACGCCCGGTGATACAGGGTGATGCGATGCGCGATGCCCGGTGTTACAGAGTGATGCGATGCCCGATGCCCGGTGTGACGGGGAAGTTGGATGCGCGACACCCGGTGTTACAGGGTGGTGAGGTGCGCGACGCCTTGTGTTACAGGGTGGTGTGGTGCGCGACGCGTTACAGGGCGGTGGGATGCGCGATGCCCGGTGTTACAGGATGATGCCATGTGCGATGCCTGCTGTCTTCTCCTTCTCGTGTCGGAGGGGCTTATCTGCTATGTTGAGATGGGGCCCTCGTCTGTCTCGTTACGTTGGAGGAAGCTCTCTTCTTGTCGAGGATGAGGTAAAAGACTAATACGATGCTTTTGATGACTGGGGGAGCTCTGTCCACATTTACCGGCAGCGAGCTCTCTTCAGTCTTCTTAAGACTAGGATGAAGAATTGCCAAGAGGTAAAGGAGCTCTCTTCTGCACAGAAGCTGTCTTCTCTTACCAAGAGTAGCTTGAATTGAGTTCTCTTCTCGTTTCAGAGGATGAGGCAGAGGGCTTCTCACTACGCTGTAAAGGCCGCAGGGAGGACCAGACTCCTGGTGTCAAGCTGTGAAGTTTGGAAGAGCTCCATTTTTTCTTCTTGGTCGTAAGCTCTCTTCCATGCGTTGAAGAGGAGGAGGAGATGGTCAGGAGTTCTCGCCCCTGACCAAGAGAGAAAGGAATCTTCTTGTTGTTGACAGAGAGGTAAGCAGATGTTTCTCGAGAAGTTAGAGGGGCCTCTCTTGTGAGTTGTTGGGGTAGAGGCCCTGCCAGGAGATCCTGTCCTCTACCACGAGGTAGAAGAGCAGCCCTCTTCTTTCTTGTGAAATTGGAGGGAGCTTTCTTCCTGTTTTGGACGATTAAACAGAGAACTCATACAGTGTTGGGGGGGCTCTGTCCTCTCTTGCTAGGAGTGAGGTCGCTTCACTCTTTTCAAGACAGCGATGCGACTTACCAAGAAGTAATGGAGCTCTCTTCTAGAAAGAAGCTCTCTTCTCTTGCCACGAATAACTTGGGGGAGCTTTCTTCTTGTTTTAGAGCATGAGGTGCAGGACGTCTGTTTCGTTTTCAAGGTTGAGGGAAAGGCCAGGGCTCTTTCTTCTTGAGCATATTGTGTCTTCCATCTTTTTAACTGGTAAGGGGTATAGGCAGGGTCTCGTTCCCTTGCCGAGAGAGAAGGAGGTCTCTTCTTGGCGACTGAGGGGCAAACGGAGCTCTCTTCTTTCTCGATATCTTCAGTCGCTTCTTATCGAGGATGAAGTAAAAGGGGCTTTTCCGTTTGGAAGCTGGGGGAGCTCTGTCCTCTCTTGCCAGGGGATCTTTCCCTCTACCGAGAGGTGAAGGAGCTCTCTTCTAGAAAGGTCTCCTCTTACCAAGAGTAACTTGGATTGAGTTCCCTTCCTGTTCAGAGAGGGGGCTTCTCATTTCGCTTTGAAGGCTGAAGGTTGGGTCAGATTCTCTTTTGAAGGTTTGTAATTTGGAAGAAGTCCACCCTTTCTTCTTGATCGCAAGCTCTTCCATGTATTGAAGAGGAGTAGATGGTCAGGAGCTCTCGCCCCTGACCAAGAGAGAAAGGAATCTTCTTATTGTCGACAGAGAAGTAAGCAGATGTTTCTCGAGAAGTTAGAGCCCTCGTCTTTCTTGTGAAATTTGGAGGGAGGTTTGTTAGTTCTAGAGAGAAAACATACATTGTTAGGGGGCCTCTGTCCTCTCTTGCTAGGAGTGAGGTCTCTTCACTCTTCTCAGGATGTTATGGAGCTCTCTTCTAGAAAGAAGCTCTCTTCTCTTACCACGAAAAACATGGGGGAGCTTTCTTCTTCTTTTAGAGCATGAGGTGGAGGAGTTCTGTTTCTTTTTCAAGGTTGAAGGGGGAGCTAGACTTTGTTTGTAGGGTTCCGCCCTTCCTTCTTGAGCGTATGCTCTCTTCTTCTTTTGAAGGGGTAAACGGGATAGTCAGGATCTCCTTTTTTACCTAGCGAGGAGGAGGTCTTTTTCTTCTTCCTCGATATCTTGGAGGGGCCTGTCTGTGTTTTTTGAGAATGAGCTCTCTTCTGTCTCATTAGATTGGAGGAAGCGTTCAGTCTTGTGTTGTCGGGGATGAGGTAGAGGGCTTGTCTGTTTGGAAGCTAGGGGTGTTCCGCCCTCTCTTGTCAGGGGGTCTTTTCTTCCTCTACCGAGAGGTAAAAGAGCTTCTCTTCTAGAAAGAAGTTGTCTGCCCTCACCGAGAATAACTTGGATTGAGTTTCTTTCTTATTTCAGAGGATGAGGTAGAGGGCTTCTCATTTCGTTTATTTTGAAGGCTGCAGGTTGGACCAGACTTCTGTTGTTAAGGTTTGAAGTTTGGAAGAGCTCCATCCTTTCTTCTTGGTCGTAAGCTCTCTTCCATGCGTTGAAGAGGAGGAGGAGATGGTCAGGAGTTCTCGCCCCTGACTAAGAGAGAAAGGAGTCTCTTCTTGCCGACAGAGAGGTAAGCAAATCAAGCGTCTCTGCTGAGTTGTTGGGGTAGAGGCCCTGCCAGGGGCGTCACTTCCTTATCAAGAGGTAAAGTTGATATTGGAGTGAGCTTTCTTCCGGTTTTTGATGATCAGGTAGAGAGCTCATACATTGTGGGGCGGGGCTCTGTCCTCTCTTGCTGGGAGCGAGGTCGCTTCACTTTGCTCAAGACTGAGAAGCGACTTGCCAAAATGTAATGGAGCTCTCTTCTTACCCTGAACAACTTGGGGGAGCTTTCTTCCTGCTTTAGAGCATGAGGTGGAGGAGTTCTGTTGGTTTCCAAGGTTCAAGGGAGGGCCAGACTTTGTTTGAAGGGCTCCACCCTTTCTTCTCGAGTGTATGCTCTCTTCCAGATTTTGAGGAGGTTAAGGGGATACTCAGGATCTCCTTCCCTTCCCTAGAGAGAAGGTCTCTTCTTGCCCACTGAGGGGTAAACGGAGCTCCCTTCTTTCTTGGTAACTTGGAGGGATGAGGTCCAGGGCTTTTCTTTTTGGAAGTTAGGGAGCTCTGGTAAGCTCTTTTGCGTCTTCTGAGGAGGCAAGGAAAATACTCAGGAGCTCTCTTGGTTTCACTTGCCAAGAAAGAAAGGAGGTTTCTTCTTGCCGACAGAGGGGTAGACGGAGCCCTCTTCTTTCTCGTGAAGTTGGAGAGGTTTGTATGCTATATTGAGATGGGCCCTCGTCTGTCTCATTACGTTGGAGGAAGCTCTCTTCTTGTCGAGGATGAGGTAGAGAACTTATATGCATTTTTTGAAGAGTGGTTTGCTCTAATCACCCTCTTAAGATTAGAATGAAGACTTGCCAAGAGGTAAAGGAGTTCTCTTCTAGAAAGAAGCTGTCTTCTCTTACCAAGAGTAACTTCAACTGGGTTTCCTTCTTATTGTTTCAGAGGATGAGGTAGAGGGCTTCTCATTTCGCTTTGAAGGCTGCAGCTTGGACCAGACTTCTCTTGTCAAGGTTTGAAGTTTGGAAGAACTCCATCCTTTCTTGATCGCAAGCTCTCTTCCATGTATTGAAGAGGAGGAGGAGATGGTCAGGAGCTCTCGCCCCTGACCAAGACAGAAAGGAATCTTCTTTTTATCAGTAGAGCGGTAAGCAGATCTTTTTCGAGAAGTTAGAGGGGCTTCTCTTCTGAGTTGTTGCGGCTTGGGGTTCTTTTTGTTTTCGATGACTAGGTAGAGAACTCCTTTCTTGCTAGGAGCGAGGTCTCTTCACTTGTCTCAAGACTGACAAGCGGCTTACAAAAAGGTAGAAAGGACCTGTCTTCTCTTACCACGAATAACTTGGGGGAAGCTGTTTTCTTGAGCTCCTCTTGGTCTTGATCAGCGAGAAGAGAGCTCCCTTCCCTTTTGGTAGAGGAAGAGATCTCCTGGCAAGAGATCAGCAAAGCCTTCTGCTTCATCCTCAACAAACACAACAAAAAAGCAAGACAGGCCCCTCCCACATATCGAGCAATAAAAGAGCTCCGTTAACCCCTCAGTCGGCAAGAAGATACCAAGCTTCTCTCTCTCTAGGGCTCAAGAAAAGACGGTAACCCTAAAGCCCCGAGCTGTGTGTGGGGCTGCCTGTGCACTGACAATAGGCTCAGGTCTGCTATCACTCGGTTTGGCCGCAAGTGATCGCTGGGGCGCCAGAAGCAGACCAACCCACACGTCCCATGCCACACGGCGTGTGGCCTCCTCTGACACACTCTCTCTCTCTCTCGCTCTTTCTTTCGCCAGGCTAGGGAGGCGAACCCCCGCCCTCTCTCTGTCTCCTCTCGCTCGCTCTCGCTCTCGCTCTCGCTCTCGCTCTCGCTCTCGCTCTCGCTCTCGCTCTCTCTCTCTCTCTCTCTCGCTCGCGGTCCTCCCACGCTTCGGTTTAATTTGTGGCTTACCACTCCAGCGCTCAAGCCTTTTCCGAAGACCTACAAGCCGCGAAACGGTTGACACCCACCCTTGTTGCCTTGTCCCCTATAGGACTGACTCTGCGCCATTTGCCACCGGCATCGTGGACGGGCCAGGGCCCGGGTTGTGTAGCTGTGCCTGCTCTAGGATGGCTGCTCCGCAAGGCCCAACACTGCACTCTGATTGTACGGGTGTGGCCTGTACTTTCGGGGATGCGTCCGCGGCCTATTCTAGTGATCCAGATACACGGGAAGAGCTTGTTTATGCAGCGGCGGCCCTCGTAACCTCTGTGCATGAGCAAGCCTAGCTGTGACCACCCATCTCACTTCCGGGCAATGACGTTTTACGGAGCCCGGGGCGCCCTGCCAGTTTGAACTCCAAGTGGAAGGGCAATGACGTTTGCGGAGCCCCTGAGATGCCCGGTGGGATAGCGCCTTAGGCATGGCCCCGTCTGCAACAGGTGCCGCTTCTCACTCACTCACTCACTCAGGGTGGGCTCCCCCCAACCGAAGTCTGGTCCTCCCCTCAACATTGGGCGCTCACCGTTGAAGGTTTGGGATGTAGTCGTTGATGTCGTAGTCGTGGTAGTCATCGTTGGCAGGAACATCGTAGTAGTAGTAGTAGTAGCAGTAGTAGTAGTAGTAGTAGTAGTAGTAGTAGTAGTAACAGTAGTAGTAACAGTAGTAGTAACAGTAGTAGCAACAGTAGTAGTAACAGTAGTAGTAGTAGTAGTACTAGTAGTAGTAGTAGTAGTAGTAGCAGTAGTAGTAATAGTAGAAGCAGTAGTAGTAGTAGTAGTAGCAGCAGCAGCAGCAGTAGCAACAATAACAATAATAGGCATCATGACAATAATGCAGTGTGTAGTCTAGTATTGAAAAAAAGAGAAAGCCATATTATACATAAAGGTTCCTGCCTCACATATATATATATATATATATATATCTCTCTCTCTTCATTCATTCCTTCCATTCCATTCCACTCCATTCTATTCATTCAAGTCAATGCAATCAATCATTCATTCACGCAACGTCTTTCAGTGAGCGCAGACTAATGCCTGAGCAGGAGGCAGCCTACAGTACAAAGTCGAACTCCTTGCCTACATCCATCAATCCGTCCGTCCGTCCATCCATCCATGCATGCATGCATCCGTGCATGCATGCATGCGTACATACATACATACATGCATACATACATACTTATCACTCGCTCTCGACAAGTCAGGCGAGGTTTCAAGACCTCTCAGTATGACTCAGTGTACATACATACATACGTACATACATACCTGCATGCATACATGCATACATAATACACACATAGATACATACATACATACATACGTACACACACCTTTTTCACGACTCTGCCAAGCTCGCCAACAAAGGTTGATATTCGGCACTTGCACCGTGCTGCATTGTCGCTGAGCATGGAAAGTGTGACACAGCGGAAGTAGCCGAGCTTGCCTGAGTTTCTGTCTCAGACCTATGTCTCGGCAACGCGCAAGATTTCGGAAAGAAAAGCACTGCCCCCTCGGATGAAACGTACTTGATCTCATCTCCAAATATAAACCGTGAGAGAAACTGATTTCATCCGAAGTTTCAGTTCAAAAGCATCGCATCTCAAAATGCTTAAATGCTCCAAAGCAGCTGTAATCTGCGAGGGTGAGCCACGACAGACTAATTGTGCTCACCCTAAAGCTTGGCATGCTTGCAACTCAGGCGAAGGCTTCCTCAAGGCTCAACATGTCGACGTGCCAGTCACAGATCCCGTCACTGCAGAGTTCGTGAGACAGGGCGTTAAACCTATGAAGAACATTGAAGAACCTGTTGATAGGGAAACTTCAGGCATACTGAGACCGACCACGCAACTTCTGTCTAATTCGCGCAAGCAGCGGATGTATTAAGTCCAGGAGGATGGAATTTCGCCGCTGTACCTCCAGGCGAAAACACATCAACCATTCAGCCGCGCGTCTCTGGTGTCGAACCACTTGAACAGACATGCACGGAGCTCCTCACTTCGCATGCTACACCCTTTTCATCCCTTTTCGATTTCTTCGGCGGTGCGCACTTGGCAGCTTGCACTTCGTCGAATTCAGTCGTGCTTGCACACCATTTGCAGGTCCATTCAGCTAGTTGGGCACAAGCCCTGGAATCCGCGAACGAAAACTGGTCTTGACGAGTGATACGAAGGCACTGGCCGGGTTCGAAAACGCACAGATCCTGGTTCTTTCATACAATACAGTAGCTAGCAGCCCGTTCATTCAGATCCGGCGCAGCGACCAATCTACGGCCTCATCCACTTATGAACAGCGACAGCCGCGGCTATGGATCCACGTAAGAAGAGAGCAAGCAATGCACCCTCGATGACTTGATGCGAGGTGCACTGGCCTGTACAGGACAAGCCCTTGTCTCCTTGGGAGAGCTTGTCTACTACGTATGTACATTAACTGATGTAGCCCATGATGGGACTCACCCCGACATGATTCGCCGGACAGGTGTCAGGATGCAACTGCAGGTGCAGCATGAGGCTGTAGCACAAGGCAACAGAACGCCACTTCACGATCGCTACTCACCCAGCTGCCCAGGAAGATGAGCTCCTGCCTTCCAAGGACATCTTGTCTGCACCAAGTGTTCAACGCGGTACACATCTGTAACAGCTGATGTGGGGGCCGGGGGCTCCACAGTCACCGGAACCCTTTTTTGGGATGCGGTTGGGCCCAAGGTCTGTGTCGTGCGTCATCCTGATGCCATGTCCTGCCTTCGGCACCAGCCGAGGCACAGGGACCCCGAGTGCCGGAGGCTCGAAGCTGCTGGCGGTTTCTCGCAGCCTCGGACGTCATGCTTGCAAAAGCCCAACAGCAAGGCCGTGAGCCTTAGCCTCCAACAGCTCCAAGCTGTCGTTGGACACCTGCTTACTCATCTTCGGACTCGCATCCGCATCGCCGCCGATGCTCTCAACCTCCATTGCATCCTGCAACCACATGCCAGCACTCACAGACTCCCGGTCCCACCCAGTCCCTGTCTGGGTCCTGCTGGTCAGATCTGTCAGGATCTCCACTTGCATCTCGGCTGCACAATCGGCTGCCTGCGCCGCCTGCGCTGAGACCTTCTTCGTTGAGATCTTGGCCGCCCTTTTTTGGGACGTGGCCCTTGCGGCCCAGAGCTTCGAGTACTTGCCCAAGCCTTGGTGCATTGAAATGGCCATATTGCCGCGGCACTCGGGAATGATCAGGCAGGAGGCATCTGCACGCTCTGCTGAATCAACTTTCGGTGATCCTGAATCGCATGCCTCGGCTGAGAGAGCAGTAATTCTGCCGTGCTGCAAGACCGCCAGGCATCGCTTCGCATTGAGATAGGCCACTCTACTTTCGCAACGCGTCTCGAGATTCCAGCAACCTCTGTCCACTCAAGCAAGCATTCTCACACACCACACAGATGCTGCCGGCAGAAGGCTGCGCGATTGCTTCTGCGGAGTTCCGTCACACAGTGCAGAGAAGGGAGAAACTCCCGACGTTGGACAGTCTGGGCTTGGGCCCCTCACGCCGACTTGCATGGTCTTCATATCCTCAAGAAGATCCCGCATGCCCAAGAAGCAGAAAACCATCAACAAAGCTGAGTCTTGTTGTCCAAGTTCCAGACCAGCTGGGTTGGAGGCCCCTTGACTCTCAATACGCCTGACAAGCTTCTCATGCTGCATCACTTTGCCGCAATGCAAGTTCAGCCGCCTTGAGCAAATATCGGGAAGCTGATGGAGCCGTTTCCCTGACCGTGCAGTCTGCTTGGCTCGCACACAAGTTTAAGGAGTGCCAAGGCAAAGGAGGTATCGGGCACGAAGCTCCGCTGCGACCCAACCTGTGGATCCAAGATCTCGAACAAGGTAGTGGGATCGTCGACAGGCACCTCCATTCCTGCCACCAAAGATCAGCATGTGCGTGGCATCTAAAACAGACGAGCTTGTGGCACGGCACGATCATGCGCAGCTAAGCTGCTCGTCAGGGTGTTCTTGACGGCTTCATCGGCCAGGATCTGGACAAACTCGTGCTCCTCTAAAGTGCCACTGCCATCCTCAGACACCATCAACCCTTAAGTGAATACAGGCATGCGAGAACAAAGACTCGGCTCACGAGAGTTCCAATTAGGCCTATGTATGTCAAGTCTCGCAGTCAGCATCTTCGAAAAGTATGCGGATGCTCTCCAACTCCTGAAAGCATCCCGTCACGAAAAGGCGGTAGTTGGGCAAGCTATCAAGTCTAGACTAGTGAAGATCCGACTGGAACCTGAGGTGCAAAGTGCGGATAGACTCCTTAGACATGCTAGACTGCTAGAACAAATCCTTCTGTGGTCACAAGTCTGCGAGTAAGAATAAACGCAGCATCAACATGCACATAAGACCACAACCCACAACTGTCATAAAGCCTATAGGCCAAGTTCCACACCGACTTGCTCACAGTTGTTTTGCTTACTGAGACTTGCTGCTGGTATCAGGCATCACATAGGCATCACTATCGAACAGGGCAGAATTGGGGCTTGACTTCCGTTGGCGTAGCTATGAGCAAGCTGAACGAAGCGGTGCCGCGTGTGCATGCGCATGTGTTCGAGCGTCCGATCGGGATGCTGGACTAGCTATCAAAGTCGGCCTAGCCGACTTGGTTTTGGCCCGCACCTTGCAATAGGATTTGTTGTCCCTCCCGCCTGGCTGAATGAAGTCGTTTTCCCCCTAGCGCCTCGTGCTATGTACGAAAGTTGTGCAATGCTTGTTTGTTTACGGCATGGGTGCAGGGTGTCTTTACGGGACGCGTCACTGGGCGACTGTTTAAAACAATGTCACGTGCTGTCTATCACCTGCTCTCATGCGTCAGTTTTACCAACCACTGTGCTGTTTACAGCAATGGGAGATAGCAGCCCGGAAAGGATAAGCCAGAACGGTGGTCCATGCTGTTGGAAATGACTGGAGACCGCGCATACTATAGACTCTATAGACAGACTAGGCTAGACTAGGCCAGGCTCGAATAGACCAGACCAGACTAGACTGCACTAGGCGAGACGAGTTGAATCAATCAAGAGATCGTCACTGAATGTTTTGACATGGCTCTCAACATCACCACTTAAATCATGATTCACTTGTGTCGCGTGACATGCTCACATTCCGTCCAGATGTGCTTCGACGAATCGTGAGTTATCATGCCTCCGGGATCCAAGCTGATGCTTGTTGCTTGCTCTATCAAAGGAGATACTCACGACATGTTCGGATATGGCTCCCAAGATCCCCATTTGAATCCTGATTCAACGGTTTGCCTTGAAAGCCCTCCACTTAGTCGGGGTGGAGGATCAAAAAAAATGTAAAAAGGATCAAAAACAAATCTAGGCTGAACGGATCAAGAAAAAATTTAGGAAGGATCAAAAAAAAAATCGGGTTTGGAGATTTGCTGCAAACAACGGCAAGCGCTATTCCAATATCTCCGCGTGGCCGCCCCCAGCTCGTCGCTGCCACCCACCCTTCCTACCACGGCGCCTCCACTACCAGTGGCAGCTCGGAGATCTGAGGTTTGCGCGACGGAGATACTGTAGTTGTGTTACATGCTGGTCTATGGTTTCTATTATTGTATTTCTACACGGGCTTACCACAGATATGTGTATGGCTATATATATATATATATAGATATACATTTATTCATTTATGTATGTGTGTATACTGCTACTAGTAACAACAGTACCCAGAATATTCATAATGATACTCAGAGGAAAACATGATAACATACAAATCACATGATTGTAATAACAATAACAGACTATGAGACAGTATGAACAAAACCATTTTTTTGTAATTAAATCATAATACTAGAACTGAGAGGAAGAATAGACACAATACTAAAAGGAGACAAGAGTCTGCAGTATTATCGGCGTCTCCACAACTCCGAGGAACGTAGTACGACAATGGAAAAGCACATGCGAAGACTAACAAACAGAAAAGCAGAGCGTAAGTAAGAACAAGTGCAGGTCGGTGTGTATGCATGTAGGCGTGTACGTGTGTATATACAAGCAAGAAGCACAACAAGACAGAAAACGAACGCAAAAACAACAAGCCAAGAAAGCAGTAAAAAGCCGAGCGTACCGAAGCCAAGAAGCCAAGAACCCGAGAAGCCAAGAAGCCAAGAAGCCGGCAAGGGAGCCTAGAAGCCAAGAAGCCAAGCAGCCAAGAAGCCAAGAAGCCAAGCCGCCCGGAAGCCAAGAAGCCAGGAAGCCAAGGAAGCCAAGCCGCCCGGAAGCCAAGAAGCCAGGAACCCAAGAAGCCGAGAAGCCAGAAAGCCAACTGAGCCCAGAAGCCAAAAGAAGCCGCTGAGCCAGGCAGCACAGAAGCCAAGAGCCCAGAAGCCGAAGGCTGTCAAGCGAGGAAATAGGCAATTCACCTCGTAAACGCTAAGTTTGTTTTTGATCCTTTCTAAATTTGTTTTTGATCCTTCCTAAATTTTTTGTTGATCCTTTTTTAAATTTTTTTTGACCCCCTCCCCTTAGTCGTAAGGGAGTGGAACAGTACAACCTGGTTCAACAATCAACATAGTAGCTCGACGTGACGTACAGAGGATCCCCATGGAATGTTCGGAGCTTGTTATGCCTAAGCCCAATCAAATCATGTTTCCAGTGTTGGGTGTGGCCGTTCCTTCTCACGATCTATTTGTTTCGAGAAGGGACCAAATACATTGTACGCTGCTGGTGTTTACCAATAAGGAGGCCAAACCGTCAACTTAAATCATGGTTTAATGGTGCATCCTGGTAGCGAGTTGGAACAGGTCTCTAAAAAGATTCTGCTAGTGTGCAGCGAGGCAGTCAAATCGCGATGTAGCTGCTTATTCTACGAATGCATAGTCATAGTCAGTCAGCACGCCGGGCGGCACATGGACAGATAAACTGGCACACCGCACGATTCCAGACATGAGGATTCTGCACAAGTCTGGTTGGGGAGGTCGTATGCAGGTTTGCAGCACTTTACCGAAAGGAGGCGTTGTCGTTAAGAGCATGTCTGTGGCAGCGGGGTCACAAGCTCTGCGCAGAACTTCCGCATTGGGCACTCTCGAGATGAAAGCAGGTGGGATGCCGAGTATACTTCGCAAGCAACGGTTTTGAAAGCCATCAAGACGGCGACGATCCGCGGAATATAAACACCAGCGGCTCAGGGAATACATCAGCTTCGATTCAAACGAGCTTAAAAAAATTGAACTTTCCGGTCCCGCGATAATACAGAATGCTTCCAAACTTGTTGGAGATCAAGGACCGAACGATTGCTTGACATTGTACTTGAAGCAATTGAAACTTATCTCAGAGAAGCTCCACCGTACAACAGCCTTGCATCTGCGACCTGAGACAGATAATCCTCTGCATGATGGCCGGATGTGCCAAGCAACAATGCATCAGCATAAACAATATCGGCCAGATCCCCACGATTGCATGCAAGCAGTGCAGCACCACTAAGATTTGAAACAGCATCGTGCATCAAGACCGTCATGACGGTGATAAACAGAAGCGAGCTTCAAGTGCACCTATGTGAAATGCCGCAATTCTGCAATTTCAAGTTGGATTTGATGCCATCATAAAACCCGCGATGACGCATCATGTTTTGAAGCATGTGCCGACAAGAATCAGGAATACCGAAACTGCGCAATGCATCAAGAAGGCTGTCCAAATTGATACTGTCAAGAGCTTTCTTCCAATCGAGGGCCAACAGGCGGATCTGACCATGTCGCTGGGCACAAGCTTGTTCGATTTTACGCAGAGCCACGAAGGTGGCATCTTCAGCAGAATCACCTTCTCTAACTCCAAATTGCGATTTCCAAGGTCTGGTCTGTACACCTGCGTCAAGAAGACGCTGATTGAAGCGGGAGGCAAACGTTTGTATGCAATACTCTGTAAGCAAATTAACTGAAGCTTTGGCCATTCATCGGGAATGATGGCAGTTCGCCAGCAATTGTTGCAGAGATCCAGCAGCCATTGTAAGGATGAGTTGGGCTCCATGGCCAAAATCTTGAAAACCTCCACCCTGTTTGTGTTGCCTTACTGCTGGCCATTTTTGAAATAGCTTTCCTGATCTCGGTATGGCTGGACGTGGAAAACTTCGCCCAAAGTGGCCGCTGTTCGGGTACGAATGCATAGACAGGCAACTAAAAACCTCATGCAACTGCGTCACGGGAAGGTCCACGGTAGGTCAAAAACAACCATTAAATCGAGATTTAATTAACTTTTCATTGACTTTCATGTGTGCATGCCCCAGAGCGAAGGACCGACGAAAGCAACATCATGAACACTGAACACTAGGCAAGTTTGGCATAGCGCTGGAAAATGCTGGAAAGCCCTCCTAGACGTGCTTCAACAACTAGTGGTGTAGACTCACTGTAGACACTGCACGACTTCCAGAATGACGTGACCATGGTAGGGCAATGAACAGAATGATCAGAATGCAAGCAGCGAAGCAGACTGCAAACGGGGATTTGAAGCTGGGCTTCACTTCTCCAGATCAGGTGCTGCATCTAATTAGTCGGGGTTCTGTTTCAATCGAGCCGGTGTAGTATCGTGCCAGATCCATCCACACTGAGACGTGGTCTCTCTTTGCTGTCGGACCCGCAGCGGCGATTGCATCCACAACCCGAGCCGCAACGATACAGCGTGGGATGATGGAATAGAAATGGAAATGCCCGTCGTCACAACAATCATAATGCCAAGGAACTATCTATGTACAATAAAGAACACTAGCTCACTAGCTTCTGCGGAGTGCTATGGTTGGTATGGACGGCAGAATTCTTGCCACTAGCAGTCGGGCGCGTGCATGATCTGCAACTGTACGAAGCCAAGGAGATGCCCCACAGTTTCTTGCGGTCTTATCCTTTGCATCAGCACCACGCATAAACAGGTCAGCACCAACGGGCTACTTGGCAAAAACACGACCGGCACTTCAAAATATGCCCGGCACTGTGGAAGACGACGAGCACCCCAAAAAGAAGCGGCAGCGTGGCGGGAGCACCACTTTGTGGAGGGGACAACGCAAGCCAGCCAAAATGTGCACAGCACTGTGGAGGGAGCACGACTTGGAATTTTGGTGGTGTATAGTGTGGCCGTGGTACTTGTAGGGCTTCAGTGATTTCGAACGCTTTGAATGCCAGAATAAAGCGGGACTGTGGCCAGAGCACGAATTCCACCAAAAGAATTGCATACTTAGGCAATATGAGCGATGCTATGGCGGAAGCGATAGAGTGCCACACTGGTTGTTTCCGCCATTCATGGTTTTGCGCATCTTCTTGGCTAACTCGCAAGGCTCCTGGATGAGTCTGTGTCTTGAGGTCAGAGAAAAGACCTTGAAGCCGAGTTGGGGACATCAAACTTTGTGAAAAGGGTGGTCCTGCCATGTACCATGTATGTACTTGTTCACTTGAACAGAATACCTCCTGCGCACACAGGAGACCGTTGCCCTCACCCTAGGCCTTAATCAGTGCAAACCATGCTGAAAGCTTTCTGCCTGCAACGATGCTTGTTCTTGCGTGGGGGCTTGTCAAAGCTGCGCCACCCCGGACATTTTTGGTCCTGGCTCTGATTCTTGACTGGACAAAATAACACGACTTGCAAATTCGATGAAGACACGTAAAGCTGGGTGCATCTTGATTTAGTGGCTGGCCTGCATAACAAGACCAACATTGTGCCTAGCTCGCAACCAGTTATAGCAGTGTCGCCAACCCTAGGAGTTGCAGATCCCGTCAAGCAAGCAACAACGCATGCGAAGGACCAAACAGTAACAATGGCCAGACCAAGGACAGAACTAATCTTGCTGACTCGAGCCACATGTAAACTGAACAATGATATTAACACGAACATGCATAGCCACACTGCCATCAAACTGAAGGTTTGATTGATGGGGTCAAAAGGGTGTTTATCCTTGTGGCCTGCAGTTGCACAAATTGCGACCTTTTGTGGGTTGTTGCTGGTCCTTTGTGAGAAATTTCCCTGTTGTCTCCGTTCTTAGACTTGTATTCGATCGTGATGTCTTTCTCCGTCTTCTGTCCTTAACGTTCCAGTCTCTTTCTCTTAACTGCAGTAATGCGTTCTCTTCTGCAGTTCTGCCAGCAAAGCTTCAAAACACCTAGACACTTGGACATACTCATTCTGGACTCAAACCATTCTTGATGCAGGATATGCATTCGTCGGTAGGTAAGGTAAGAGGCCTGCCGAAGCTGTCGCTGAAGTCGCCGTTCCTCTCAGGACACCCGATGTCGACTTCATGGTTCAGCGATCGGAAACGTCACAGCCGGCCTGTAGCTCCATATTCTGCTTTGCAGCGTTCAGGGTGTTTTCGACGATAACACCGACAATGATGTTCAAAATCCCGAAGGTGGTCAGAAACAGAAAAAACCTTCGCAGCACTGGACAAGCTGCACTGCACTCGTTAGAGTCACCACAAAGTCTGCTGGGAGGTCGAAATTGTGCGCATCAGCCCTTCGCGATAGTACATATCGGTCCGTGCAAGTAGGCAACCAAAGTTCGGATATCATGCCGAAAACTTTTCACTAGTGCCTTTCAAGCAGCTCCCGAAAGAAGAACACAGTCCGTCCACGTCGGTTCCAAACGCAGACAAGCCGCATAAAGAACACGAAGAAAATTGGCTGCTGTTTCACGATCGGCCGGGCAAACTCCTGGCATTTTGCATCCAAGTCCGAGGCTACACTGTGCAAAACTTGTAAGAAAGAATAGCAAACACAGAGCGCCAGCCTGACTCCAGGACTCGAGCCTCAGGTTCCCCGGACAGGGAGGCGGCACGTCTTTGGGCACGCGTCCTTCGGACCCTTTCTCCTTCACATGCCGAGGCTCGTAATGATCTGAAACAGAGTATACATCCTTGGACAATGTCAGTTCTTCTGGATTTGCCAAGCGCACAGCCCCTATGAGCTAGGCACTGACAGGAGGTTGGCAAGATCTTTGTGGACTCTTTCCGGCTGCGGCATCGTGGTTACCAACGTAAGCACCGTTTCCCCAATCAGGCCACCTTTCGAGCTGCATTTAAAATGAACAAGGTGCATGAAATCTTGCTGAAGCCACGCAGGTGCCCTCCCAAAAACCCGCACGAGACCCACTCTCCAAGCGCCGGCCTTCCGCCGTGAACTGAACGCGCAGAGAAGGCCCCGACGACCCAGGCACACATACGAATGGCAGCCCGTTTGCACTTTGTATTTGCCTGAAACTTGAACAATACTCGGCTGCCAGTAAGATCGAAGATTATCGAAGATTCAATCTTTTTGGGAAAGTTGTGCCTCCACAAGCCCAGTACGAGGACAGGAGCGGTCTTCGTTGTAGCACTCTTGCCCTCCGGCACTTTGTAAACTTGTATCCGCTTGAAACTTGAACTACAGTCGGTTGTCCGCAAGCTCGAAGAGAAGTCCCTTTGGAACAGGGTTGGCACACATGAGACACAGAGACACACACAGACACACACGCACGCACACACACCCACATACACACACAGCAACATCCTACAACCTGGCGGAAATCTGAAAGCATGTTGAATGGAGCTCTGATATACCGCAGTGTTCTCTGCCGATTTCTGGGAAAAAATCTAGGAACGATCTGTGATCTGGCCTCACAGGAAGCGGGTTGACAACCGGAACGGGATAGCTTCACGATGCCCAAACTCTCGGATTTTGCAAGACAGGCATCGCTTTGGGCATACTTCCGAAGTAGTCGTCACACTCCTGGCTCACAGAGGCTGGTAACCCCGACGCCAATCACACTCGGAAGCCACACAGACTCCGTGAACATCGCACCAAGGCGACCAAGAGTCCAGCCAGCGCGGATGCTGCTCAGAACAGCTCAACGTAAGGCGTAAGAAGATTGCAAACCTCGATCCAGATCCCAGTCTACCGCTGCATGAGCACAACATTGCTCAGTGAAGCAGAAGCTGTGTAGTATGACAGGTTCACGATTGAACTGACGACCGATGTATCCGTTCAGGAAGGTTTAAACCCCTACTTCCCAGCCGAGAAGCACGTAGACAACCACAGACAGGAGCATCAACACCTCACTTAAAACGAATCATCTATCAGGTGTGTTTCTCTTCGCTTGGTGTCTCTCTGTTTCGCTTTTCTCTGCCGGTTCGTGCCAGCGGCCCAGAAGAGCGTGCTCAAGGACTCCCTGAACCCAACGATGATGAGCCAGAGGTTCTTGAAAAGCTTCCTCGAGGACAAGCGGACATGCAGTGAAATTCTCATCTTGCATTGCCGGCAAGCTGCATTAACCGAATCAGCCGCAACAGCCGTAGTATTCGAAGAACTCGAACCTGGGCAACGCCAGGCAGCAAGTGTCTCAGGCATGCGCATGGCACAGACAGAAAAATCGAACTTGCAACAGCAACGCGAGAGAACATACTAAAAAATCACTCAAGGAGCTATTCGAAGAACCCCAATGGCATCCAGATCTTCGATTGCAAGTGAAGGAATGACCCAAGTCTCGAAGATGTTAAGAAGGACAAGGCTGAAGTCGAAGACCTGACAGGAGAACGGGAGAGCTAAAAAAACCGTAGCTCCACAAGGCTTCTCAATTTGAGCTCGAGCACGTTCCAGCCGCTTCTGAAGTAAGCCAAACGGAAAGCCCAGAGCTTCAGCAGCATTTCTGTTATCCAGAGGAGGCAGAAGAAGTTCTCCACAATGACCCATCCAACAGCTCTCTTTTCGGCTGCGTCGGCTTCCAGGCCCATGACGATGGAGTTGAGCGCAATCAATATGCCAACTGCAGATTCGAATTCCTAAGCTGGAACAAAACATGGTGGGTCCTCGCAGGTGGGAGTCAGTGACGGTCCAAGGTCTTTACTGCCAAGCATCGGTCCTCTCCACTATCTTTGGCTTGATAGGCTCCTCCTCCTTGAAATCTGCAAGTCCTGCATCGGAAGCTCATCGACAACAACGTTCAGCATCTTGACCTTAAGCATAGCGGCACTTTTGCCCCGGAAGTCCTTGCTCCTCCAGAATTTCCTGAAACTCGTCCTGGTCGACTTCACGCTTCGACACGGTTGAGACAGCCTGGCGCTCACGGAAGCCGTGCCACTTGCAACGTGCAGCCACTTCGAATCATCACAAATGCACCTGGGATTTGACCTCGTCGGCACCGAACAAGGCTGGGCCCTGACGTAGCATAGCACAGAACTTCGCACGTCATGGGGCGACTCCATGATGTTTGGCGGTTTCAATGCGGCGGCCGCCTCGCCGCTGCGGCTGCTCTTCGGGCTCTTGCTCAAGGAGCGGATGCTGTTCACGCTCTTCCTGAAGTACAAACTGCTAAGGAACTGCTCCGCGCGGCCGCAAAGCGCTTCCGCCAAGGCGCGACGACACCAAGTAGTTGTAGGGATCCTTGGTGCAGCCCAAAGTGGGCCTATGGGATCTTTATCTCTTGATTCCGAGCCGGGCTCGGACCGGCAACTACATCACATCAATAGCTGAGACCGATGCTTGGTCGTTTTTGGAGGCTGACCGCCGGGCCCTTGAAATGTGATGCCAGTAACACATGTCAACCACGCAAAGTGCCGCAGGTGTCACTTTCTCAAGAGCTCGCACAGCGAAAATTCAAGACAGCGAGGCACAGCACGGCAGCCACTGCCATGTCCCGGCTGGCACACACTGCCTTGGCTGCTTCCCCATGTGAACGTTGCCCGATCCCCTTTTGAATTAAACACCTTGCTGGACCTTGCTCCCTCTGGGCCGCAACACAGCTGCCCACAAAAACAAGAACAATGTAGATATCGAATGATATAGACGGGACTTGAAGATATGACGAGTTGACAGAGCAACCACCAAAAATCACCAAATACCATACTCCTCGCAGTCGAAAGTCCTCGAATGATCCACGAAGCCGGCCGCGCCATTTACTTGATTGTCTAAGACTCGAGCCATGCAACAATCGCGGACTCTCTCCCCTCACCAGCGCAACGAGCTTCATTCTTAAGACTCACAAACTGCACGGAACCAGGAAAGTCATGAAAGTAGCTAATGCAATTCTCTGAAGGTTCTCCGATGTAGATAGTCCGTTACTTAGTAAAAGCTTCAACGCACAACGACGGTTTGAATCCTCAAAACAGAACCGATCTTTCAGCATGCCGAAAAGAAACCATCCCGTAGACTATCCGCCTCTCCCATGTCCCCACAGCTCGGCGCTACCGACGCCGAAGCGTGCCTCCGGAAGTTGCGCATGTTTGTGGATGTGGGTTTCAAAAGGATCGTGGAGCATTCAAAGGGGCTCATTGGCCATAATCAACATACCAGCATGCAAAGGATGTGGGCTTCTGTGGGTTTTTGGGGTTTAGCGTTTGGGTTCAAGTGTTTCTGCGGATGTGGAGTTCATCATCCCGACCATGCAAAGCATAAGAGAAGCACAGCAACAGCAAAACTGGAAAACTCGTGAGAAGCCCGTCAAATCACCTTGGCCCAAGCCCCTAAACCTTAAACCCTTTTTGCCACTGGGCTTGGAGCTAGCCAGAACCCTGAACCCTACACCCTAAACTCTAAACCTTAAGCCCAAACCCCCAAACCTTAAACCCTCACCTCTAAAGCCTGAACCCTAAACCGTATCATGACCCAGACATTGACGAGAAAAGCCACGTACGGGAATCGTCCACACGAAAGCATTTGTTGCGGTGATGCCATCTGACACGCAAGACTGAAGAATGACTGTATGGGTGAGGTTCGAGCTTCTCACATCAATGGCAAGCAGCAAAATCCGCATGGCTTCGGATCGAACCTGAGAGCCTCCGCGCGGTGAGTGAAGGCCGCACGGGCTCCCAGAGGAAACAAAATCTTCGCAAGTTTCGCTGCCGGAGTCGGTCATGCGCATATCTCGTGTTAAATACTCGGCACATTTTGTTTGCGTGACAGAACCGCACGGCCTGTGATAGGATGCAGAGTTTGGTCGAAGGAACCTAAGGACCCATAGTAGGTGCCAGTGAGGTAGCAACCCTCAACACATTGAAGGAACGCTGCTGGCTTTGGGACTTAGTTTCATTCAAATAAAGGCACGTTAGAGCCACGCTGGGGCAACCGAGCCGCAGTGATCAAGCATAAAAACCCAAGTTAGGCACGTAGCCTTCTCGACTGCCTCAGCACACGAGGCCATCAGCACACGAGGCCAGCTGCGATTTCTCAAAGCTCACCCCTGACGGGTCGGGGATGTGGGGGTGGGGGGGTGGTCGGGGACTCTGCCAAAACCAATTGCCTTTTCTCTTCACAAGCACGTGACACGCGCCTGTGCCTGCCGAGGAACAGCGCGCCATCACACGGGTTTGCCAAGCAGCCGGAACCCGCATTGGTCGTAACGTTGCTGTCGGTCATGAACCTCGATGTGCCCATTCATAACGCCCGGCGCATCGAGGTCGTCGGCAATGGCCTCTCGCTCTGGCACGGCGCCCAACTCGCCGTCGATGCTACGCTTGTCAAACCTCTCTGTCGGGACGGCCGTCCGCACCCCGACACAGAAACCTTGTGCCCTGGTAGTGCTTGGGCTGCGGGCGCTTGCAACCACGTTCCTCGAGCTGCACGCTGAGCCCTGTGCTGCCGGACCAGCCCCTGCCTTGCACGAGCTCCTCGCACACGCTTGTTGGACTAGCGGGCCTCAGCCGAGCCGTGTCCCGGGCCGCCCGTAGCGGTAGATAGCGGTAGGGTAGCGCGTCGGTGCTAGGGGGTCCTCATAGCACACTAGAAGCTGATGGTTGCAATGCTTCATATGAAACGTATGGCTGCAGTCTTATGCACTGCATGCAGAGCCCAGTGCCGGAAAGTCAACTGCTGCAACACCAGCGGCACTTACATTGATGTAATCGTGCTTGCAGAACGACTTTGAACGGCAACTCGAATCCTTCTACCTTTCCAACGTCCATTATGTTGCAGAAATCGCCCGCCCGTCCGTTCGTCAACGGTCTGAAGGATAAGGGTATCAGAGTGAACCTAATGTAAGAAAATGTGCTGGCTGGCAGTGCAACTCATAAGGAATCTGGAAATAGACTGAAAGTTCCCGCCCGCCCGGGCTGCGAATGACAACCTGCACCAAGGGATTGTCATTGCGCAGCGTGAGTCTGCAGCGACAAAAATCGGAGATCTCAATGGTGATACAACGCGGAATTTTTTTTTCCGCCCGCAAGGTGGCTGTCCCCGTACGCTGCCAGAGGCAGGCTGACTACCGTCGCTACGGCTACGTAGGAGCGTCGCTGCCAACTGCTACGAGCGCAGCGGCAAGCGACTAGGGCCCGCCGCTGGTCCGGCGAGCTCGAGCACTCGCTCGAGGGGCGGCTCATCCCCCTGACGCGGGTGGAGCGGCACTAGCCAATCCTGCCCCAGCACGGCAACAGCCAGCAAGCCCCACCAACGGCGCGACCAGCCCGCAGCGGCCGAAGAGCTGGCGGAGCTCTTTGGGACCGGACGCGGATGAGGTGCTGCACGAAGCGGCCAACCTCGCTGTTCCAGCGCCCGCCAAATTCCGAGCCCAGAACAACGAGCTCTGGCGGTCCTCCGCTGCTAAGCTCCGGGTAAGTGCTCCGTTTGCGGCGCTCGGCTACCCTGAGCACGGCCCCGTCCGTATCAGCGGCTCCCGGCTGTGGATGCCCCGTCCGTGCAAGAGGTGAGACGAGAGTCGCATCGCAGCACAGTGCGCCTCCCCGCGGCGTGTCGCCGTAGACGACTAAGTCGAGCCGTCTGCGGTCGTCAGCTGGCACGCCCGGTGGGGTAGTGTGCACGAGCCATTGTTGAGGGACGACTTGCCCATCAGAGCTGACCGCCTCGCGGGCCACGCGCACCCAGACCCGCTCGACGATTTTCGCTCGGCGAGCTAACAACCCTGTGCGGGGGCAGGCGAGGGCATGGTCCCCGTACTCGTCCACCTGCTGCCCGCAGCCGGGGCTGGGGTCGCAACGGTTTGGGCTAAGCGGCAGGGGTAAGCGCAAGCGGCGCCGCAACGCGAGCCGCATGTCCTGCGGGGCGGGTTCGCTCGGCAGTGCCGATAGCCATGCACCAGCGTGTGCCCGGCCTTGTAAGCGTAGCAAAGCCCGAGAGGATGGCTGCAAAGCCGGCAGCAGCACACGGTCGCGATAGTGAAGGTTTCGAGTCCGCGTCGCGTGAAACTGCCAGCCGTCAGGCCATTCGCCCGGGCTTGCATCGCAGAGTTGTTTCGGCCGGGCGCCGTCGTAGGCAGCGCGCCAGCCAGGGCACGCTTCCCAGCCTTCAGCTCGCAAAAGGTTTTTCGCTGCCGCTGCTTCGCACAAGCATGGGATCGTGCCTTCCGCAAGCCGAGTCCGCCGTAGACCGCTGGCAGCAACGCGAGCGGCCAGGCCTGCTGTGCTTCAGCCGGCGGCACGCCTCCCAAACACTCCTGGAGTGTCTCCCAAACAGCCTGGTCGACGCTGATTCGGAAGGCGGTAGCGTTCGCAAGGCGTGGTTGGCGCGGGGCGATGCGCAGAACAGCAGCAGCAACCAGGCGCACTGAAGGTCCGGGAGGTGAGGTAGCTCGTCGAGCAAACGGCGTTCCTCCTGAAGCCGCGCGTCAGCCCAAGCCTGGACGAAGTCGGCGTGCCCGACCGGCGTGCCTAGCACCACGATCCCGCGCTGGGCCGACGGTTTGTCGCCGTGCCAAACCTCGTCCCCCAGCTCAGCGATGCCAGGCGGCGGCGGGCCTGCTTCGGCTGCTATCACCCGCGTCTTGCCGAGATTGGACCCGATGCCGCAGTGGTCAGCAACGGCGTGGGTGGCCGCATCCAACGCAGCGCGCGCGCGGGGTTCGGAGTTCGGAGCTGTGACGATGTACAGATCGTCGAGGAAAGCCATCAGCGTTTCCCCTGCGTGCAGGCCGGAACTGGCGCGCTGCAGTTATGCTGTCCCAACACGTACAGCGCTGGGGCGAGAGGGTCGCCCTGCTCGCGCCACTCCCGTTGCCTCCCACCAGCTGTATGCGGAATGAAGGGGAAGTGCTCCGGGGCCACTTCGCGCAACTTGGAGAGGAAAGCTGCCCGCGACATAGAGTTGTAGGCGCTGCGACCGTCCAGCGAGACCAGGACCGCATCACTGCGCTGGGCGAGAACGACCCGCACGTGAGCTGCGAGTGCATCCGTGCCCGCCCGCGCTTGTAATGCAAACTGGTATGGGCGAGTGGCTTCGTCAAACACCGTTGCCTATTGCTTGGCGAGCGTGCAGGAAACGAGGCGGCGAAACGCATCGCCTGTGCATGGCGATGCCCCGTACCCCGCCGTCAGGCTTGCGCAAAGCCGTTAAGCGGGCCATGGCCAACGCGGTCTGGACCTCTTTCGGGACGTGAGCGCGTGCGAGCAGGGTGGCGGCCTCCGCGAGCAGCTCCATGGCTTCAGCATCCTGGAGAAGCAGTTTTAAGTGCTCCGCCCGCATGCCCGAAAAGCCCGCGGCTCCCCCGCGCTTTGCCTCGCGCAGCGCTGTGGCCACCGACCCTGCTGCAAGCCGGACCTGGCGCTCGGGCTCGTATGCCAAGAGTTCCGCCGGTATTGGCGAGAGGGGTTGCGGAGGTCGCCGCTCCGGATCGGTGAGCGCCCGCCACGTGGCCTCCGTGCCTGGTGCGAGTTCCGCCGCTGTGAGCACCTGGCGGGCCCGTGAAAGCTCGCCCTGGCGGACTTTGGCGCAAGCTTGCTGCCGCTTCCGCTTGCATTGGGCTGGCTGGCGGGAGGGCCTGCAGCGGCAGCCGCGCGAAGTTCGCTTGTGTGAAAGCGTTCCGCACCGCTCCATGCATGAAAGGCGGCACGTCCTGCAGCGTCGGCGCGGGGTGTCGCAACTCTTCCGAAAGGTCGACGGCATCTAGCTGCTCCCACTGGCCGGGAGACGCTGGCGCTTGGGCTGGTTGCGTGTGTGTGCTGTCACTGTCGTTAAAGCGTTCGGTGGCAACCCGGGGCTGCACGCGGAGTCGGCGCCGGCGAGGTGGGAGCCGGCGGGGACGCGCGAAGGTCATCCGCGAACGTCTCGCCCGCTGCGGCCCCCGCCGCGCCAGCGTAGGCTTCCAACAAGGTCGCTTGGGCAGCTGCTGACACCTAACCGTCGGGGGCCATCGCCAGAAGCATCGCCGCCACCAGAGGGAGGGGGGCATCCGGCAGTGCCTGCAGCGACGTCGCGAAAGCCGCGTCCGCTGCCAGTATGCGGGGTTGTGCCTCGCCATTCTCCTGGGCTTCGCAAGCCAACACGCCATGCAGGAGCCGCACGAGGCTGCCCGGCTCCACCGACGGTGCTTGGCGCAGCGTCTCGACTAAGCTGTCGAAACGAGCCCCTCCTTCATGAGGCAGAGAACGCCACGCTGCCCACGCTGCCTCGCTCAGGTTCCCAGTCGCGGCATGTAACAACGGCAAGAACAGTTGCGATCACCTGGCGGGGAGCTCGGTGGACGGGCACCTTGCCAGCGGAGTGTGTTGGGGCAGGCTGTGGGCGAAGGTGGCAGAGTAAACCCTGGAGTTGCTTCCTCAACTAGACTTGGTGCCGCCTCGCCGGGTCGGCCGGACTGGCGCGGGCTCGCAGCCGGCGATGCGAACGGCGTGGGAGAACCATCATCGCATACCAACCTGGGCTGCATGTTCTCGCCGGGAGCCTGCGCGGCAGAAGTCTCCACGGCGGAAGCTGGCGCGAGCTGCATCTGCGCCAACGCGTGGAAGACCGCGCGTCGACGTTGTGCCGCGTCTGGTGCATTGGGGAAGGCAGCGGCGACGCGCATGCTGTGGCGGCGCTCAGTGTGTCTGACAGCGCTTCGGCGTCCGACGCGGGTGGCGGCTCCCTAACCAATTGGAGGCCTCGTAATGCCTCCAGAGGTCTGTTCCGGTGGGGCTGGGCAGGTTGTCCCGGGGGCGACCCTTGTCTGTGGTTGGCGGGTCCGGGGTGGGACGCCTCCCCGACCCGCCTGCCCCTGTACGGATCAGCGGCGTGCCGAGGGACTGGTGGGTGTGCGGCGGGATGCGAAGCATGAGACCGCAAGCGCTGCCGACAACCATGCATGCACCCCGAACCCCTCCCGCAGGCATGGTCTCTTTTCTGAGCGCTCGCTGGTCTCTCTGAGTAGCCGGCTTAGCTGATAAAAAAATCCTAGGCTGTAGCGGCAAGCTCGGCCGTGCTGCTTGAGCTGGGCATCGCCCGAACTGCTGCGACGGCTGCCTTGGCCGCTACCTCGGGGATCCGGTCCATGCCAGTGGGCTTTTGCCCTTGCCGCGAGTGCCTTTGGGCCCAGACGGAGGCAGTGCCGTCCATGCTGGGCTGCGGCTGCGGCTGTCGCCACGGCTTCGGCTGCGTTCCCGTGTGTTTGGTGCGTCCACCGGTGGGTCTGGGCCTGACTGTTCCACAAAGCGCACCGCCGACAACACCTCTCAGAGGAGTGAAGTCAGCAGGCGGTCCGCCGAAGCAGGCGGACGGGAGCTGTGCACAAGCCCCTGCAAGCCGATGAGCGCATCGCAGGCTATGCAACGGCCAACTTCTGGATCCACCTGTCGGCACCGGCACGTGCGGCACTGCGCCATCGCAAGACAAAAGGCTGCGGGTCAGGCGAGAAAGAGTGGCTGCGGCGCAGAACAGAAGATGAGGAAGGCAACCCATACATGCTAAGAGCGAGCTCCGCCAAACAGCTGAGGCCGTTTTTGTGCCCGCCCTGCCCCCCCTCGCTCCGTCCGTGTGTCGCGTGAGCCGCTTCGTCGTGCCTGCTACGGTTACCGTGGCCGACAGTTGCGACTGGGCGGTGCGTCGCGCAGCGGAGGCGCTGCCGGCAAGCCG
>CAJNDT010000890.1:773770-873770 GCA_905221615.1 Symbiodinium sp. CCMP2592
AACGCCAAAACAAGAACTTTAGGTCTCCTCCTCGCTGCCCAGTTGTGGGTTGGCGTCGGCCACGAAAGCCGCCAACACCACCGACCAGTCGACCTCAGGTTTGTCTGAAACAAAGAGGCTGACCTATTCGATTATAGTAGGGCTATATAAACCCCAAAAGGTTAAAGGTTATCTACTCAGCTACTAAGTAGAGCTTGTTGTGGGCAGGGCCTACTAGAGGTGTCATTCAGGTTCGCTGAGTTGTGCAGTGGCTTTTACAGCGGGTCTTGTGGGGTCTTTGGCAGGGCTCTGGCTGAACTACGGTTCTTGAAGGGTTTCATAAGGGTTGTTCAGGACCTCAGCAATGAGAGTTTCGCCGAAAATAGGGGACCCTAATATAATACCCTAAATAGGTTGATCTTTACTATAAGGACCCCCAAAATACGGTACCCCTAATTCTCGGAACCTCCCATCTATACTGAACTTAGAACCCTAGCAAAAATTGCAATTTTAGCTGTTTCTTAGGGATTATAATAACCAAAAATTTTAAAAAAATATTTCAAAATACCCCTAAGCCATGTACTATGTACACCAGGGAACTGAAAGGCCGGGGCTCGGGTTCAGGATTAGGCCTCCCCCCAGACCCCCGGGGGAGGATCCAAGAAGTAGATGCCTTAATGGGGGGTTCCCTTTAAGGGTTCCTTTTAAGGGTCCCTTTAAGGGATCTATAGGGTTTTAGGGTTTAGGGTTTAGGGTAGATATCTTAATGGGGGTTCCTATAAAGTACCCTCAGTAGTATAAGGCCCCAATTTTGGGGATCTACTTTCTAGATCCTCCCTTGGGGGGTCTGGGAGGACGGAGCTTGTGATGATGAAAGCACGGAGCAGACCACACAACAACTAAGCAGCACCATGAACCATACACAGTGATATGCAAACCAACCATATTTGAGAATGAGGTTGCGATGGATAAGGCCAGGCAGACGAGACAGTGAGGAATCAGCCCCAAAACCTGACGTCCGATATGCTGCGCTTGCACAAACAAAAGGATGCTCGGACCAGATGTTTGAGGATGATACAATGATGTAGTGTGAGCATCAAAAATGCAGTAGACGAAGTTACAACGCAAGACTGACATGGGAAGGAAGCCACGATTCGATGCTTGGAACTCAAGTCTGACAGATAATAACACTCAAGTAAACTGGTAGAAGATGAGCTCGCAGAGCGGCATGAAATCGTAGTATCAATACATTATGTTGTGATATAGGGGCCGTGACAATTGCAAGGTTTTGGGTAGGTTCTACTTTAGAATCGGGACTGTGCGAGGATACAGTCCCACCACCATATCAGGCCCCATTGCTGCCCCAGCCGCTGCGTCAAACCACATGTATTGAGACAGTTTGTGCAGCACAGCGGAGGCGATGCGCTGCAATACCTCAAAGAAGTGGAGGTTTAGGGTTGAGGGTCTGCAGGAATGGAGGGAGAGCTGAGGTGCCAAAAGACGTCACATCAAGTCAATACAACCATGATACTCACAGTAGTAACATTTACAGTAACACATGGAGAAACGCCAAGACTTGCCCTCGAACTGACGATTGCAAACCGAAGCAACATAAGTTGTTACAATGCGTAACCGCACAGGTCAGAGAAAGAATACCAATACTGCCGGATGTCACAATCACGAGACTAAAGGCGATGACCATAGACAGCCAACAGTAATGACAACAGTACTGCACATCATCATGATCATCATGGCCATCATCAGGATAACCCTCACACTAGGTACTTGTACGTCTATTGAATGGTATTGTCGTCAGTATCGCCATAGTGCAATGCATGATGGCCCTTCTACAAGTACAGGACTTTTCGGTTGTCGGCCTGGTAGCGAGCACTCAAGGCTGGAGGCTGTCCCCAGACCCGAAGCCAGCAAACGCTGAACAGAAACGTTTACAGTTTCAGTTTAGAGTCCAGTCTAGTGCCTAGGGTTTCGGGCAGGGGGCTATCAGTCTGGATTAAGTGTAAAGAGAGCTCGGTGCCTCGGGATCAGGAGATCCCTCAATGCGGACATCCTGCACACCAGACGCCCAAGGTCCTTACACGGCCGGAAGCGCCGACCCGACGACACCAATCCCCCAAAATGGCCAAGCCACCCAAACAAGCTGTAAAACCCGGCACACCCAAACGGCCCCAAAGTCTCGAAGCCTGATGCCCTTTTACCTAACACGGAGAAAGGCCAAGCCAAGGGCCCTCTCGCAAGGCATGATCTCGAGATCCGGGTCTTTCTCCAACGAGCGGGCGGCATCCCGAAACCTTCGGAACTGGCTCTCTTTTAAGCGCCCTGGGGCTATAAAGGGTTATCGAGATTTTGGATGTTCTTGGTTTTCTTGGAGAAAAGGGTGGCGTCGGACACGGTTGCTGCTCCAGGCTGTGTTCAAAACGCTAGCTCTTGTAGGATCCGTTGGAGTAGCATATATAAGGCCTTCCAGGGGTATTTGTGACGGCGAGCTTCCGAAGTTGGGATGCCATTTCTTTGGGGTCCTGGTGTGAGTCCTACAATGACAAGCGCATTGACACGACTACCCTTGGCCTCAATGCGGAGAAACCAAAATCTGAAAACTCCTCTAGTGCCCAACAGAGTCCCACAAGCCCTGCAACCTTATTCTAGACCCCAAAACTCGAAACGGTAAACCCCAAGCCCTGAACCCGAAGAGAGGTGTGTTGCATGGGCGAGGGGCCACTGCCGAACGTCCTTTTTGGCACATCTTCTTGCTTCCTCGCCTCGGCAGGTCTTAACAAAGACACATTGCATACTAATGGGTTTAGGGTTCAGGGTCCTAAACCGTAAACCCGAAGCCCAGGGTTCAGGGAGTACGCAATAAAAGCTCTAGGGGATTTCGGAATTTGGGCTCAGGTGGCTTAGGGTTTAGGGCTTAGGTAGAGAAATGGGTTTAGGGCACAGAGTGTATAGTGCATATAGGGGGTTTAACACTGAGGTATAAGAATTACGAGAGCCACGGGTTGCTCACAGGTTATCCTGGCACAGCAAGATGGTACCAGGCATTCTAAAGAAGCAGCAGAACGATGTAGCGTTGCGTGGTGAAGCGCATGTTGTCACCCAACCAGAAACAATACAGACAGACGACGACGGCGAACGACAACAACAACTACTAACTACTACACCTACAACTAGAACTACAAATACAACAACTACTACAACTACTACTCCTCCTCCTGCTGCTACTACTACTCCTGCTGCTACTGCTACTGCTACTGCTGCTACTGCTGTTACTACTACTATACTACTACTACTACTACTACTACTACTACTACTACTACTACTACTACTACTACTACTACTACTACTACTACTACTACTACTACTACTACTACTGCTGCTACTACTACTACTACTACTACTACTACTACTACAACTACAACTACAACTACAACTGCAACTACAACTACTACTACTACTACTACTACTACTACTACTACTACTACTACTACACCAACACCAACACTATAACCACCATCAAAACCAACACCACGACTACCACTGAGTCACTAAAGCCACCATCACCGGCAGCAACAATTACAATAACAAGAACAATAACGGGAACAACAAGCACAAGAAAAATGACATTGCCAAGATAACAATAACACCAACAAAACATAACAATGACACACACAACAACGTCAACCACCCCACCACCACCACCGCCGCCGCCGCCCCCACCACCACCACCGCCACCACCACCACCCCCCCACCACCACCACCACCAGCAACGGCAACAGCAACAACAACGGCAGCAGCAGCAGCACCACCAACACCAACACCAACACCAACACCAACACCACCACCACCACCACCACCACCACCACCACCAACAACAACAACCTAAACAACAACCAAAACCACAACCACAGCCATGATCACAACCACAAAAACCACAACAACAGCATCAGCAGCAAGGAAGCAACGAGCACAAATGCAGCAGCAACAGCATGGAAAGGGCATGCTTTGACAACAACCGTATGGCAAAGCTTTGCCCTCTGTCTAGACAAAGAAGTAGCAACGAAAACAACAACGAAGAACAACGAGAACAGCCAGAAGAGAGATCGCGAAATTAAGGGTACCTGAGGTCGGGGTCCTTTCCATGAGGATCCGGCGATTGAAGCTGCTATTTGGGATCTATTTTCGGGTCCGGATCCCTTATCTTCCGAAACCCCAACTTCCATCCTGACAATTCAGGAAGCCGGCCAGGGAAATACAACTCCGCATTTACGAAGGCCTGGCAGGGAAGGGGCTTTCAGTCCGGAGTTTGGGGTTTAAGGGGGTTCCGAAACAAGATCTTGATTGGCCTGCGCGTGTTGCTTTCGAAAGTTTTGTATCGATCCTCGGGGGTTACAGTTCAACACGACTTTGGTGTAGGGGTTTAGGTTATAGGTTTTGGTTTTGCGTCCACAGTCGTACCTCGTAGGCGTTGCACCCGAAACTCCAAACTAGTAGAGGAGCAAGTTTTCCAAGGTTGCCCGTTCAAACTGTGATCACCGCTCCAGCATCTGGGGAAACCTGCAGTTTATGTAAGCTTCTTAGTGGAAAGGGACTTACGGATTTCTGGGATGGACTACGTGTAATGCACCCACCCACAAGTCTTGAAGTCAACCCGAGACCCCGAACCTACTTAAACCAGGGCTTGGGGTTTTACTCTCGTCAGAGGTGTGCTTACAGTGATAATTACCCAAGGTGAAACCATCTTTTCGGTGGAGTCCTGTAGTCGTCGTTCTTGAGGGCACGGCAACAGCAGTAAAGCAGTACCTATAGAGTGTCACAGGTAGTATAGTAATGACTGTATGCCACATTCCACACTCCGTGCTCTATCTGGTGTATACTCTATACTATATTCTCGATGCTATTCACCACACCCCATATACTGTCTACTGTACACTTCACAAGACATTCCACATGCTAAGGATATTTCTACTTACGTTCGACATTTGCCGGCGTCATAAGCTGCATCCGATAGGCTCGGAGACTCCAAACCCAAAAGCCCCGAAGTCCCGAAAGCGCCTAGTGGACCCTGAAAGATCTAGGGATATTTTAAGGTGTACTGTCTATGTAGGGTTTAGGGCTTTGGGTTAAATAGATTCAAGCCCAAAACGTCCTATCCAGCAGTATTTTTCCACTGCCTTGCCTTTTACATCTGGGATTTAGAATTTTTCGGAGGAACCTGAAGCATGCTAAGTCCTGCTAAGCCAGCCAGTTACCAGTTACAATGCAAACCAACGCTAAACACAACCGAAACCTGGAAACCGTTCGGCCCAGCACCCTTTAACCACTTGCTCCCATACACCCCTACAAAACCCTAGTAGACCTTCATAAGAGCCCTCAACATCGCTAAAACCCGCAGCTTGAGCCTGGTCCAGGACTGCACGAAAAGGCATCGCTGGCTGAACCAGCTCTTGATCCAGAAATTCACTGTGACATGCACGAGCTATACATGTGCACACATGTGCATGTGTGAATGAACGTATGGATGCATGCATATAAACGGTGCATGCTGAATAAAGTCTGTGTTCACCTGCTGGCCTTACATGCTGGTTCGGTTCCGCCTCTTCGTATAGTATTGCTGCTATATCGGATTTCCTCCTTTTGCCACACCAATCACACATCAGTCCTCGAAAGGCAGCTAGACTCTGCAACTGCGCAGAGGGGACGTCCAGCAAGGTCACACGTCGCACGATGGAGCAAGGAGCGAACACCGGCCCAAAGTGAACGACCGGGCAACCGTTCTCAATGCCACCACCGAGCTTCACCGAACTTCACTACTCAGCATATGCTGTAAAGGGATGCAAAGGGGCCAGCACTCACCTCTCATGCCCGCACCAGGTCCTTCCGGGCCGACGGAGAGGGGAGTTCCGGCAAAGCCGGCCTGCACCCTGGCAAGTGCGGCATCAGCAGAAGAACGAGCTGCAGCGGCCTCTGCCAGCGACAGTGTGGAGCACGCACTCCCATCGTGCTGGCATGTGCTGCAATCGCAATGGCTGAGTTCGCCTTGCAATCCTTTAATTTGTGGTGATCAGCCACTTGCGTTGCAGCCTGAAGAGCAGCTCCTGTGGTCGTCGCCCTGGCTTACGCCGCACGGTTAACTGCGTCATAGTATAGTGTGCAACCGTTCCGTTGGGCTCAGTCTTGCCCTTCAGGTCGTGACTAGTTTGTGTGGCAACCAGCTGGTGTGATGTTTTCCAATGAGGTTGGTGTGCCACTGAGCATGGTGCTTTCACGTAGGAGCTTGTGCTGAGAAAGCCGGGCGTTGGCTGCGCTGGCCATGGTGTTGGTGTCAGTGCCATGGGGAAAAACGTCTTCGAGTCAGGGACCACATCACGAGAATAGTATAGGTAACTATTTCCGACCCCTATATAAAACCCCCATACTGCCCGTTATAGTAACCCTAATAGGACCCGTTTTAAGAACCCTTTAAAGGAACCCTATTATGATCATTAGGTTCTTCTGGAAGTGAAGTGCCCCACGGTTTTTGCATTTGGCAGCAGCGGGCAGCAGGGAGACCAGAGGCCTGAAGAGGGCTCGAGCCGATTGCATCGAAAAAGGTTAACACGGGTCCTATTAGCTTTACTATAAGGGTTGTTATGGGGGTTTAACATAGGGGTCAGAAATAGTTACCTATACTGCTCAAACTAACGCCGCCTGCTGCTCTGCTCCAGGTCTCTCTCTCTCTCTCTCTCTCTCTCTCTCTCCGTCCCTCCCGCTCCAAATCTGTGTATTCCGCTGTCTTCCAAGAGAATGCCGGGTCCTGTCGCGGCTACCTTTGTGCAGCTCAAGCTGCGGTGCCTGCCTTCAACCACGGAGTGAGACTGAAGTGCCGATTGAAGATGTCCACCCTAAGCACTGAAAAACCTGAAATATGCCTTCAGTGCCAGTGCCTGTTCACTGCCGTGTCATCTTCGCACTAAATGCCGACCCTGGCGCTTGCGCTTCTTCCAGAGCAAGTGGACTTGCTTCAACCGCTAAGCCAGCCAATCTCACTTGCGGCGCTTGTGAATAAGTTGGAAAAACCTGAGTGAGTGCCACTCATGCAAGGTCATGACTTTGCATGCGTGAGCTGCTCTACATGTCGGACTCAAGCACATGCTGGAACAAAGATGAGGACGATGTCGCAAGAACAACTCACCGGCTTGACAACGACTTCGCATGAAATCGATAGTCGGACCAGAGGTTCGACTCTTTCGGTATCTCGATATCCATCTGCTCCGAGACTGAACAACTCCTGGCAACAACCAGGTCATGTACCTATCTGCGGGGCTCGGGTCTAGTTTCACGAATATTCTTCTGCTTGTTACTCTTTCTCTTCCTGCTACTGCTGACTTCTACGACTACGACCACGACAACGACAAGCAAACCGTCAACGACAGGTGCCGCCGCGGTGCCGATCGAAAACCGACCACGGCAAATCTGCCGCTTTGACCTGCGACGGTGAGAAGAATTATCCGGAGATGGATACGCCGCTAGACCTTGCGAAGTCTTTGGGCTCAGCTTGCAAGGTCCAATGCGAACAGTTCGGATCTTCACCAAGACTCAGAAGCGTTTATGTATGGCCATGACTCAATTGTTGAAGATGATGGCGGTAATGATGATGACGCTACTCCCCCCTGCTCTTGCAAACGTTGGCATTAGTAGGGTGGTATGTATTGTATTCGTATGTTTCCCGTGTCGGCGAACCTTATCAGCAGTGAGCAACGGGCCAGAATTAAGTTGCAGCCTAAGGCCCAGATCCAGAATTGATATCTGTATCTATGGAGCTGATGCGTTTTGCATTGCTTTGCATTTAAGTCTGTCTTTACTGTCCGATCTTCTGTGGCATTTATTCATAATTTGTGTGTTCTATTGTGGTGTTTTCGTTGCTTTCATGTGGTTTTACGGTTTTTCTATGGTTCTGCTGGTCCCGCCCCTCCCTTTTTCAGGGCCCAAGGCTACATCATTAACAACCATGATTCCTTTATGGGTTTGCTAGGCCCGGGCCCAAAGCAATAGCAAAACCCTAAACAACAATCATGAATTTCCATAGTTTTTTGTTTATGTATGTTGTGTGGTTTGTTATTTTTTTGCTAGCCCACCACTCCCCTTTTCAGCCCACAAGGCCAAAATTATAGCAAATCAGTACACGTCATGGATGTTTTTGGTAATAGCGAAAACAAAGAAGAACTGTTGATGTTTTGTAGTTTTGCCCCCCTCCCGCTCCTTTTCCCAGGGCCAAAGGCCAAAATCATAGCAAACACATTGAAAACCACAGAGTTTTTATGGTTTTGCAAGGCCCAGGGTCAAAACCCATGGCAAAAGCATAACTGTGGCTTGGTGGTTCCTGACTGTTGCTGCCAGTGTGAACCACCTGGGAGTTTCCCCGAAAAGGGGGGAGGATCCTAATTATAAGGACCCAAAATTAAGGTACGCCTAATTTTCGGAAACTCTAAGCCCTCATAGAGCCCTTTAAAGGAACCCTTATAGTACCCCGTATATAGTAAACCTGTAGGTATCCTTATAGTACCCCTTATATAGTAACTCTTTAAAGGAACCTTTATAGCACCCCTTATGTAGTAACCCTTTAAAGGAACCCCTACTGTACCCCTAAGTTTCGGAAACGGACCCCACTTCTCGGCCCTTGCTGGCCTGGGACTTGAAGTCCTCCAGGCGAGTCTCCACATCCGCCTCGTACTCTTGGAACAGCTCCTGGACAGCACAGGGCTAACACAGGGACCTTAATAAGTAGAATAGGGTTCCTTTAAAGGGGCCTATGAGGGTTACTATAAGGGATCTATAAGGGTACTACAATGTAGGAGCCCAATGCAGGGGCTTGGACTGCGCAGCCCTAATGACAAGACATGAGGTTCAAGAGCGTCATCGCCATGGTTGTAAACCATCCCTACTTGGAGGTTTACGGGTAGTTATAAGTGGGGGATATAAGTAGGGTAACTATATTCATAACCCTTATTAGGGGACTTATAACTCGACATATTACTACCCATGAACCTCCAAGCTGGACTGCACAGGCCTACGGGCCTGCACATGGGAGCTCCAGAAAACCCGGCCTTCCGCTACAGAACTCCCTCAACGAGACCCGACAATGCATGCATGTTGGCCATGAAGAAAAACACAGTTTGTATGTGTTATAACATACGTGTATACAAAGATATACACACACATGGCCGAGCATGGCTCATGCAGCCTGAATGTATGTCATCTATGTGCCAGGAGGCTCACGCACGCCCCTTGTATACCTTCGCCAGTTAGCCTGGAACTGTCTGTTACAGTCTTTGAGCGCACTCTAGAGCTCAGGGACCCTTCCTGGCACCTCACAGCACCGGCCGGTCCAGCGACTAATTTGCATGCTCCTGGAGGCCGAGTTCTCTGTAGATTTCCTTGATCTTGGACTCTTCTTGGCTGCCAACCTGCCGCACCATTGAAGAAGATCTGCGGAAGAACCAAGCACGAATGACAGATGAAACCAACACTGACAAAAACAACCTTACAAAGATGCCACCTCCACCATCGGCTGGAAGAGTAACAACAGCGAGAAGCCAGCTAATTCCCTTGCCACCACGAAATGCCTGTCATTGGTCTGTGAGAACTGCAAGCCAGAAATAAACACGACTCCCGTCAACAGCTGTTGATTAAAGACCGATTTCGGGACGCAGGCTCTATTTCGTATCGAATTCTTAAAGTTGTGTTTACGTGTCCGAGACTCCCTGAATGTGCGGAAAGTAACCGGGGCGCAAGAGGATCCTATCCCTGTGGTACAAGCATCGGGCAGTGAGAAAAACCACGACAAATGCAAAGGGACCTAAATAACAGGAATAGGGCTCCTTTAAAGGGGCCTATGAGGGTTACTATATCTGATCTATAATATAAGGGTACTACAATGTAGGAGCCGAATCCAACGACCACAGATCAGCAACGACCACCGCAGGACCTCACATTTGCCATAGTGCTCGTCCAAGAATTTTATTGCCTGCAGCAGGCTGAAGTTTCTGCAAAGAAGAACTTCAGAGTTGGGGATGGGCAATAGCTGCGAATGCTTGATCACCCTCGGGTCGGAAACGCAGGTTACCTTTCTGTGGATTCCCTTCAACACGAGCTCCATCTATCTTTTATTTCTGTGAACACACTTCGTGGGTACAACGATTTTGCTGGTCTTCCTGTGCTGGTGATAAGTCTGGCGCGTCTCATATTGTAACCGCCGCAATTACTTCTTCTAATGGTCCCGTTGCTGCCTCTACTGCTCCCAACCCTTCTGTGACGCCTACCTCAATCACTCGCCCTTCTCCTTCTCCTCCTCCTCCTCCTTCTTCTCCTACTCCTACCACCACTACTACCACCACCACCACGCCACGACGACGACTACTCCTAACTCCCAACTCCAACTCCAACTCCTACTCCTACTGCTGCTGCTGCTGCTACTGCGAATGTTCAATCCAAAGAGTCTGACTTTGAAAGAGGGCTTCTTCCTGGGCCCTGGGCGTGGCTCTCTCTGGAGATTGGACTCTTAATTCCCCAACCTGAGCCCTCTTGGACTCGCAGCCTCCGGAGTGCTTTGCTCGTGGTAGGCATGCGCGAACAGCCAGCTGCACTTCTTGTCCTCGAAGAGATGTAGGTCAAGACGATCAGTGAGAATGCAAGTTGCAGTCCTGGATGTCAGTTCCGACCTTAGGCACACTAACTCATGACGCTCACAGGGCTGCAAGAACTTCTCTTTGACAGACTGGTGCCCCATTCACCCCAGCCAGCATAGGCTACCTCCCCCAAAACTGCGAAACCTTTAGCAGCCGGAAGTCCAACCAATACGAAGAGAACCCAAGAATCCTGTAATTCTGGTGCCTTCATAATTAGAATAGGGTTTTGGGGCCTATCATACCGAAATTATAGTAAGGAACCCCCCACAATAGTATTGGTAATTATGTAAGCCCCCAAATTAGACTGGGGCCGGCACTTTGCCGAGCACCTCTGCTCGAGAGGGAGCGGGGGGGGCGTTGGGGCTCTCAGGCTTCAAGAATCGTGGGCTCTATAAGGGTTTAGGGTTCCTTTAAGAGGGATCTATAAGGGTTCCTATAATGGGATCTATAAGGGTTTAGGGTTCCTTTGAAAGGGATCTATAAGGGTTCCTATAATGGGATCTATAAGGGTTTAGGGTTCCTGTAAAAGGGATCTATCAGGGTTCCTATAATGGGATCTATAAGGGTTTAGGGTTCCTGTAAAGGGATCTATCAGGGTTCCTATAATGGGATCTATAAGGGTTTAGGGTTCCTTTAAAAGGGGTCTATAAGGGTTCCTATAATGGGATCTATAAGGGTTTAGGGTCTGCCTGGAGGCTCGGGACTTAGTAAGTAGGGTTTAGGGTTCCTTTTTAGGGTACTATAGGGTTCTATAATGGGGTTCCTTGAAGGGATCTATAAGGGTTCTATAACGGGGGGATCATGGGACTTAGTAAGTAAGGTTATAAGTACCTTAATTGGGGTGAGAAGTAATTATAAGTATAGTTTCCTTAACTATAACCCTGGTTACTAAGTCCCATGATCCTCCAAGTGGAGTCCAGGCTTCGGGTGTGCGAACAGCTGTTCAACAGCACCTATGAAGTGCAGGGACAGCTCAATAAGACGTGTCCTAATACCCACACATTCTCAGCTACCAGCTACCGAGAACGCTTTTCACTACCAAAGGCCGACGCACTTCCAGACTTTCCCAATCGCGAGAGCCCCTCTGCCTACGAAGTATTGCGCTCAACAAATCCAAACATGCTACCCTGAAGCCCTCAACCAGGCCAATGTTCACTCTCAACTCTTGTAGAAGATCTCATAAACAAAATCCCTTAAACAAAGGAACCTTCATAGAAACCCTCACCGAAACCCTTCAGAGGAATCGTTCTGGTCTCAGCCTTAACAGCATGCCTATAGGAACCTCCATATGCTCCTGTACAGGAATCCCTGGAACTTAAGGAACCTTAATTGAAACCCTGAACGGTGAACTTAACCTCAAACCCCTATGTAAACCCTCAACCCTGGACTCCAAAACATGTGAAGCCAGGCTTTAGGCAGCTCCGGCCCCCAGCCTCCGGACTCGCGAAAGCGTCCAAGTAGTCATCCTGGGCCTGCAAGGAAATTGATACAGGGTTTTGGGGCTCGGGGTTTAGGGGTTCGGGGTTTAGGGGTTGATTCGGGGTTTAAGCGTGAGAGTGTAGGGGGGGGGGGTCTTAGTCTTCCGAATAGGGCTTTGGGGTATCGTAATATATTCATTAAACTTATCATTACCATATAGGAATCCCCATAAGGTTTGTGTAATAGAACGGCCTTCATATTCAGAGTAGGGTTTTAGGGGTACAGTGCACCATCATGATAATAAGGAAACCCAAAATAGTGACAGCATCTTGAGCGTTCCAGTAAGATTCCTGCAGGCCTTCCTTTAAGGGTCCCTTTAAGGGCTCTTTTAATGCTTTACTGTAAGGGATACCGTGAGCGGTTCTACAATTTGGGGATGAGGGTCAAGGGTGGAGGAACTAAAGCCTCGACTTAACCTTAAAACCCTAAACCCTCCAGAAAATTTGTGGTGATCCCGGGGTCTGAAGCTCAGGTAGATTGTATAGCATGTGCCATCGCAGTCGATGTCGTAGTAGTCAAAGTCAAAGTTGTAGCAGCACCCAGATGAACAACTACTGTGATGGTTCGTGCAGGTTGTAGAGTCCGGCTTCGTTCAGGTTGTACGGCTGGCGACTAGTCAATGCGTTGCGAGTCGAGACGGCAATGGCAATTGCTGCCGGCGTGGTGGAAGAATTGATACTCGAATGGTGACTACGACTGTCGCCGTCGTCGGTCTTATGATCAATGAACGTATCCGTGTTTTGATCACGGAAGGAGCCTGAGATTACCATTACCTTTTGCTGCTGGTAGCCACTGGTGCAGACGTTACGACTAACACAGTCCTGAAGTCTGATTAACCCCCTAAAATCTTGAAGTCCTTTTAGCCCCTAGACCCCCAACCCCTGCTTGTCTTCGTCTTGCGGCAGGGCCTGGAAGTAGATGCCCATCAACCTGAGCACGACCCGTTCAGAACCCAGGAAGCACCAGAACGGAGAGAAGGGCTTAAAGACTTAGGGTTCATAGGGATACGGGTTAAGCGTTACGGGTCTAGGGTTCCATTTTCCCCCGTTGCAATCATGCCTTGCTGTCCCTTGGAAGTCGTTTGAGAAAACTGCAGAGATGTGCAGAGATTTTGCCACCCAGTCAGTTGGACACACAACAGGCTGTACGACAGGCCGGAGCGCGAGCAGACCTGTGCCACAGGAGAGAAGCAGTACATAGGAGGGAGCCCCAATTTGACAACAGGCTAAGGATACCCCAAACATGATTGTCCAAAGTACCTTCTGGCCCTTCTGTATGTGCTGCTATGGCTATGGGACGAAGACACTTGGGCCCTAAATACCCTGAACGTGCCCGTGCATGCCCAGGAGCAGCAACGCTTCCCGCGCAGTGTCGAAGGCCTTCTTGTCCCTAACACCCGTGACCTGCCGCGACCCAGGATTTTGTTTCCCTCTTCCCGAGGGCTTTTCATGTGAGTATAAGGTTACCTAAATGTTAGTAGAGCTCTAGATGTTGCTGTCGTGATTGTACGTAGTAGTTGCTGTCGCCACTAAAGTGGTGAGGCTTCTTGTTGTTTCTACTCCATGCTGCTGCTGCTGCTGCTGCTGCTGCTGCTGCTGCTGCTGCTGCTTAGATTTTCGTCTGCTACTACTCACTACTCATGCTGCTGTCACGGCTATTGTTGGCAAGAAGTGGTGGTAGGGTGGGAGGGGTGGCATGGGTGAGTGGATCCGGAGGGGAGGCAGGGGGTTGGTGGATGGGGGTGGCAGGGGTGGGGGTGGGCACGAATGATTACCGTCCCGCACCCCATCGAAAGGAACGATACTTACAATAACTTATCGGAAATAATACCGAGAAGTTACGCTCCCGACTGCATCGAATCGTCACAGGCATGGTTGCTGTTCTTACTGCCGGCACTTTGCGGCTCAGTGTCACCAGTCTTGCAGCTACGAAGACAGCACTCCGGAGAAGCGCATTGTAGCAGCGTGGCGCACCAGCATTGCGAGAGCCACCGGGAGGTAGAAGGAGTAGAAAGCCGTCTTGTATTTCCTGCAGGGCGACTGCGATGCATCCTAAGCCCTAACATCCCAGAAACCCCATCGAAGTCTAAGACGTCGGGCTTTTGAGGTGCTTGGAGCTTCGCTTGGTCACCGTCGGGTTCAGGCCGAGGCGCACGATCAGCGTCCAGCGCTCGGTCGTCAGCTCCTGTATGCATGGAGTGCTGCGGGAGCGGCTTCGTGGAAATCATGTTGGTCTGAATGTGGCCATGGTGTGAGTTGCATAACAAGAGATGTTGGTGCGGGTTTCAGTTTTCAATGCTGTTGCAAGGCTCTCATCCTAACTCAAGCTTTCGGAGAAGGCTATGTCGGGGTTGGCTGAGATTCATTCAAGCAGATGGCTTCCAACAGCTTCTGCACCAAGTTGGTGCCAAGTCTGATGGGCTGCAAACAGGGCCATGACCTGAAGTGGTTCTAGAAAGGAACCTAAAACCTGAGTCAGGATGAAAGCTTGCCTCCAACTCGCAGTTGGCGCAGATCGAGTCCAACAGCTGACCGCATTCTGTCTGGAAAGTCGTCTCCTGGCTTCAGTCCATGAGTGCGGGCTGCTGAGGGCTTCCGACTTTACGGTCTTCCATCGCATTTGTGGTCTTTGGCAATAAATCGAAACAAGAAGTGCAGCCAGGTCGCCAGGAAAAGGTCCATAAGCCAGGGGAAGATGCGTTCCTGGATCCAGGTCCAGCCATATTGAACAGGATCTTGGGGCAACGTTTTAAGTTTTGGGCCTGACTCGCGCAAACGCTAACATCCCGCCTGGCCGAAGTGTCGCTTGAGGATTTTGTAGACCTCACAACTCAGCACGTGAGGCATAGGAGGACCTCGCCAATAACTACTCTTATTACACATCCATCTGCCTGTCCCTTTATGCTGCAGTAGGAAAATCTCGAATGGTCTCTCCGACGTTCTACGCCGCTAGCTGGCTGCTGCGCGGACTGCAGAGGCCACCCTCCATGCCGCCGCGGTACAAACATCTCCACCATCAGGAAATCGTTGGTATTCAGCAGGCCGACATGGGGGAGCCTGGTTCTGGCTTTCTGCACTCGCAGGGTTGGGGTCTATAGGGACTTCGGATTTGGGGTTTCGGGTCGGGTTTAGGGTTATGGGAGCTGAGATCACCTAAATACACCCCTGGTTGCCCAACGGACCTGTACCAGCAGGGGTTTCCGCGTCGTGTCACCGAGCCGTCCATCATGTCATCCGCCATGAGCATGCAGGCCTAAACCGCACACATCAAAGATAAAGGTCTGCAGTTCCACCAGCACGACAATGCGCGGCACCACGCCTGGAGGTACTCCACTGCCCAGCCCAACACAGCGAAGCGATTCAGGTCAGCATTGGTGGGCTCCCGGCCCTGGAAGGCAGGTGCACAGATCATGATAAATGCGGTATGCTATGCTCTAGTCAACCCGGCATAAGAGAACTGGTCATTCCTCAACCGTCCTGTATCAAGTCTGACAGTCACCACGCCACAACGGTAGGCCCCCGAAAACCGAAACTCTAAATTGCAATCGAGACGTCGATATACGTCGATCCGTCGGTTTGCCTGGTGTTTCATGATCGCCACTCCAGTCTCCACGACGATAAGGCCGCGATTCATCTTCCCGCCCTGCCTAACAGCGACAGCCCAGGCAACTACTGCAAAAAAAGGGCTCGGACCCCCAGGACTCCGCGAGGTTCAGGTTTGAGAAAGTAGGATTCAAGCCATGCCCGTCTGGACATCTGTATGTATGTACGTAAATACAGACAGACAGCCGGCCAGCCAGACAGAACTACACACATCTTCCTGAAATATATATATATATATATATATATATATACATATATATATATATATATATATATATATCATGTATATGCTTGTATATAGACTATATATATATGTGTGTGTGTATATATATATATATATATATATGTCTGTGTGTGTACAGGTGCACAGGCTGATTGGGAAGGTCAGCATGCACCTGTATGCCGAAAATACTCCAGCATCCCTGCAACCTTACACTCTTCACCATCTGAAGGACAAAGTCACGGGTCCGGGTTTGGGGTGCAGAGCCTGATATATTGTTGCCGGACACTCCCGCCCCCGGCTCACTAAACCCCATAGCCAACCCTGAAGCTCAACTGTACCATAATAACAATAACAACAATAGCAATAATAACAATAATAATAGTAGTAATAATAATAATAAAAATAAAAAATAATAATAATAATAATAATGATAATAATAATAATAATAATAAGAATAAGAAGAAGAATAATAATAATAGTAATAGTAATAGAAATAGTAATAATAATAATCATCATCATAACAATAATAAGAATAATAGTAATAATAATAATCCTTACATTCAAAGACGACAGCCTTGAATTGGAAGTCGGAAGCAGAGGAATCGAAGGACTCATAAGTCGGAAGCCAAGGTGCTGGGAGTTTTGATAGGGCTTACCCAAAGGCCCCAAAGTAGGTCCTTTTTGGGGTTCATATATAGAATCCTATAAGGTAATCCCAAAAAGGAACTACTTTGGGGCCTATGGGTAACGGTTACTGGTTACTGAGCTCTGAAACCCCGCCTGTCAATCAGAAGAAGAGACCGCCACGGCCAAAACTAAAATATCTATAGCTTACAAATAGCAATACAAGTTCACGGAGCTGCGAAATCGTAGCTGAATCATCCGCACCGCAGCCGGCATGCCAGAACGCAATGCCCTACAAAGCCGGAACCGACACCCTGCCGAGAAAGGCGAGCTGCGTGTTGTACTCCAGCGAATCCTCCACCCATTTCGCCTTCGTGTGAGATCTTCTGACATGTACGAGTAAGAATGCGTGACTCTGAACACCGTAGTTGAAAGCACAGCCTCTCAGCTCCAAACCCTGTGTAGCCCAATTCTTGGAAGCATACCCCCGACGCTTCTAATTCTCAACGGCCTCCTTTTGAGGCAGCTCGTAGAGTGCGGGGAGCTCGTCAACCATCTCCTTCTTGGCCGTACTATATTCGGCATATCAAAATACACTTATGTAGAGTCTTAATACGGAAACCTGAACAACAATATTGGTAGTTATTCCGGCTTCTATGTTAAGACGTCTGCTAACTGTAGAAAGTATCAGTATTGTAAAAGAAAGGACTCTACAGGTTCATGAGCCAAGGATAGAAAAGAAAGAAACGTCAAAACCCCGTTGGGGACGATAAGGAAAGTGAAGCCAACTAAGGGAAAACGAGAAGCAATGAGAAGAAGAAGCACATGCAGACTAGACAGTCAGAGAAAAACAGTTGCACTCAAGAAAGGAACAAAACAAAAGAAAGCGAGCCACACGGAGATGTGTGCTTCTGGCCGGCTCCTGGCCAATAGCAACACAATCGGAAGCGGCTCTCGATTCACGGTTTATGCCTGGATTTGTGCTTGCACAAACCTGCTGTGCATGCGGAGCTAAACTCCCCCTGCAGTACTTCTGGCAGCGCATTATGCTCCCTGTTGCATGTCTGGTCTGCTGCCTGACTTGGTGTCAAACCGATTCTACCATGAACCTCACTCTGGAAACATCTTGACAAGAAGCAAACGGTCTCTGCACTGAAGTTTGTACTGGGACCAGCTTGGCTCTAGGGGATTTCTCAACCGCAATCATCATCGCTGCTATTGCCAGCAACACAGCACCACAGGCATCGCCAAGCCCACGATCATCAAACACAACATGAGCACTGCCAACGAAGCCAACACAAATAACAAAGTCACACATCATCGACATCACCAACATCAAACTAAATTCAAGCAGCAGCAGCGGCAGCAGCTGCAACAACCTTGTGATTAATCTCAATAGCTGTCGTTGCTACAGTAATTACTCTTTTCCTCGCAGCCCTACTGAAAATCCCACCGCTGCTACTGCTGCTGCTAAGTATTACTGCTGATATGCTCATGCTGTTCAAACTACGATCACTACGACTGCGACTGTCTCTACTACTTCTACTGCTACTGCCACCGCGACAGCTACTCCTACTGCTACTGCTGCAGCTCCTTCTCCTGCTGCTACGGCTGATGCTACTGCTGTTTGTACAGCTGTGTAACTATGTTCACAGCTACCACTACCACTACTGCTGCCGCAAGTGATGCTCCTGCTACTGCCACTGCTACTGCTACCGCTGCGGCTGCTGCTGCTACTGCTGCTACTGCTCCTGCTACTGCTCGACGACATCGTCGCAGGGGTACCAGAGTCAGTACCAGAATTGCTTCGACTTAGCAGTGTAAAATCTAGTCGTAGTGTGCACGCTTGTGGTTGGGAAGTAGGCGTCCTTCAGAATCTGCCGCCCAACTCGGTTGAAGGAACCGATCGGATCCGTCATGTCATACTCCTCACAGGGCAGGGCCAGAGGTTCTTCGTGTCTGACAACAGCAGGGATGGAGCCTGGCTAAACATTGGAATTTCCAGAGAGAAAGCCTGGCCAACGAAAAAGACCCACCTCCGTGTACTCGGTCGTGAATGCAGGTTTTCCTCGTGGCCAGCAAGTGGCGGGATTTGCCTCGTAGGCCGAAATCAGTCGTCAGGATCCAAAGCCACGAAGGGCCTTCAAATCCACAAGTGCAGTCGAGAAGATTAGGGCGGACACTCCAACTCCATCCTCCAATCCTGTCAGGGATTCCGAAGGCGTCATCCGCAAGTCGCTAATCACTGCGAAAAAATCGTTATGGGAAAATGAGGACGCGGCCGACAGCAGCTTCAAGAACTTCACTCCTTGAGCCGCACGGGTTGCCACAACTAAATCTTCAAACAAAATTCCAGAGCTGCAACAATAACTCACACGCGGCCAACATGTCCTGCTTTTAGTTGCCGTGGCTGAAGCACTACTTTTGGCCACGCCTGCATCGGGGGAGACTGCATCTGCGGAATCAACGCAAAATGCAATACATTTTAAACATCTATGACGAGCGCGGGCATCTGTCTCAGTGAAAGCTACACCCCAATCCCATTGTTGCCCAGAAGCCGCCAGAAGCCAAAACCGAGCCTGAATGACGCCCATTGGCCTTGGCTTGCCGAGCAGTCAGTCTCAGATCTCGCTTGTGAGACCAGCTCTGTGCTACTCCCTCTGGGTGCTGTCTCTGCAATACCATCGTAAGCAATGTAAGCCAAGTATGAACATGGCTACCGAAGCTTCTGTTCATGCATGTTCATGTTGATAGTACTCGATCTGGCAATATGAGACATTCTGAAAACCAGAGACAACACACGAGAGAATGGAAGATGTAGACACATGCAAGAGGAAATTTCAACCAAGCTACAATATGACGATCAGGAGCAAGTGAGACGGTATGAGTAAGAACCTGATCAGCAGTGTTGAACCTAGCGCGTAGGCAGCATCTGCACAACCGCCGACAGAGCAACAACAGAACTCAAAACAACAAGAACTGAAACAACAACGGCAATTGCTACTGCTACAGCTACTACTACCCTACCATTACTACGACGGGGACTACTGTTTCTCCTACAGCCGCCACCAACACCCACCACTTACCGCCACCTCAAAATGGCACGACAGAGTTCACCAACCCCTCGCGGAAAGCCAACTAGGCGTATCTGTTCGGCGTCGGCTGGGCGCCCAACCAATCTGGAACGAGACAAGGCTTTCTTGACTCCTGATTTGCAGTGAAACAGAGGCAAGTGACAGCCAAATGGATAACAGGTGAGTGGTGGTTATCTGCTTGGTAGAAGGGTAGACATTAAGAGGAATCTCGGCTCCAACCGGGTCGGACCCGTACTTGAAGCTTAAAATCAGGAAGATCAGATTTTCACCTGCAGCACTGGCCTCCAGCGAGGATGGCAACTGCTCCCGCGCAGGCCCAAGGTCTGGGGAGCAAGCAAGAGCGGCAAATACTGGGGTCTTCTGTAGGCTTTCTATGCATCTTACAATCAGGATACCGTGTTCCGGGCTCTGCATTAGGGTACCCTGTTTGCTGGAACTCGTATGCAGCACTAGCATGTTGCAACACTGAGAGAAGCATTGCTCATATCCTGTGCCGTTCGCTCGTCCAGCCTCTGCCCGAAGCCAGCTTCGCTGGATCCTGTACTGAAACGACACGGGCGGACCCACAAAAAACGAAGAGAAACATTGAAAACGCTACAGTGATGACGAAGAGGATGAGGACCGTCTCATGCCAGCCGTGGGATATTGACGATGCTGAAGGCCGAACGCGTTAACGGCGACAACGATCGAGATGATGCCAATCGTCAAGATCTTTCTGTCAAGGACAAAATTTCGGTGCAGATGCCGGTGCTGCTGCGTGAGTATTCGCACACAGAAAAATACCTTATGCAACTACACTTCTCTTCCTCCTCGTACTGCAAATTCGACAGCTGCTCCTTAGGATTAACATTATAGAAGTACTATGCTGTTAGTATTGCTATCACCATAAGTAGCAACTACTACGCTAGTAGTATTGCTAGTACTTGTACTACTACTCCTACTATTCCGAAATTGATTCAGAAGAAGCGCGGATGCCTGGTGCAGACGAACGTGAGAGCGAAGGAACTGTACCTTCGAGTGTGGCAGCAGTCTGCAGGTCCGTCGAAGAGTTTAAGAGCAACACAATGTTGGTTCCGCAACACTTACGTTCCACATACTGCGGCTCCACCAACAGGTCCTGCCTTGCCCTCTGAGGCTAGGTGTGTGAACCTGCAGCCATTGCAGCGTAATGACGCATGATTTCTTCGGAACGATTTTCGTTTCCGTAGCGACGCACGTGTTCTCGTAGCGCCCTCAAGTAGACTCTAAAGACTCTAAAGAGTCATGTAGTGGCAATAGTGTTGGTCAGATATCACCATGCCACGATGCAACCCACGATAAAGCAACGACGACGAAACATGCTGATCGAAGAGTGCACACTTGTCCCATGTCGTCCGAAACAGTGGCGAGGTCTGCGATGATCCGGATTTTGTTCATACCGATCTTGATTCGATGCATTGGTACAGGATTCCCAGAGGGTCGGTCTGTACTGCAGACAGAAAGCAGACAAACATTAGCAAGTCTGGGAGGGAAGAAAACGAACAAATGGAAGGTTTCGAGAGTCGCGTGTATTGGTGTCCTTGAGCAACAAAACCTAACAACAGGAATGATAGTGCGACCACCTGAAATCCAAGCCTTCGTCATCCCGGTTTATGAGCATCATCCCAGCTGTGATGTCAATTGCACGGAGTGAAGCTTCGTCTGGCCCAGCATAGGTTGCAGCAAAGACAATCTTCATTACAAGAGTGCTTGGAATCGTGCAGAAGTTGAGGCAAGTGGTTCCCTAAACGCGAAAGCCTCATCCCAGAAAAGCCGCACCCTCGCATGCTTGTGAGTACTGTTGTTGTTGGTCTCCTGATCCATACATCTTCAGGTCAGCTCGGGCCCCGACACCGGAAGGAACCGCCCAAGCAAGGGCCTGAGCTGTCTTAGACCACCCGAAGGAAGCAGCCTGCACTGTACCCGTGCAGACCAAGCCGTAACCTCTAAAGGGCAGAACAAGTGAAGAGGCCCTAGCAGGCTCGAAGCCCCAGCATTGACTCCAAAACCTCAATATTTAAATTCATGGATATATAAAGCCATATTTCTCTTCGTCTCCTCAACTAACGTTAAACCCCAAAGCCGAACCAAAGCATCGAAAACGCTCAAGCTTAACCCCGAGGGGAACCCTAACCCAGCAAAAAATATCTAAAACAACAAAACCCCAGCATAGCCCACCCCGTGAACCCTTGAAGCACTAAACCCTGAGAGCGTTTTCAACTCCTGATACCTTTCCTTACTTTGGTTAGTAGGGAATGGATGAATGGTAGTAATAGTAATTATAGTTGTACCCCATTCTTCCATTCCCTACTAACCAAAGGTAAGTTTCTCCATGAAACCCGGAGAACTCCGAGGCAAAAGCTCCCGTAGCCAGCACACCGGTCGCGACGGCGGCGGCTGTGGGAGCCTGGATTTAGGGTTCAGGGTTTAGGCGTTTGGGGGTTTTGGGTTTAGGGGTTTTGGGTCCTGGTCTTTGCTGACAAGCTTTGTGGGCTTCGGCACTTTAAAGTTTCAGGTGTACTGTTTGGTCTTTCGGGGTGTGTTATGACAGAAGGTTGGCCTGCTTACGGCTGGTGGTATCTGATTATGGCGGTTGTTGATCTTTGGGGTATGTGGTGCTGGGTTCGAGGATCTGTCGATGTCCACAAAAACAACGACGATGACTTCTGCTCCTGCTCCCGCTCCGGCAGCCAGTTGTGTTTGTACTCCTGCGCATATCTCCGGGTAGACATGGACAATACTACTGCATCCCTCGACCCGCGCCGAGAACCTAGAGCCTCCCAATCGCAAGCATGTCGCAAACTCATTCTGGGCAGTGTTGGCTGCATTGTTGGAGTGCCTCTTCGATCCCTGGCCTTAAACCATTCCCAAACCCGGGATTTTCTCGCCTCAGCAAAGCTGCGCCGCTGCATGGCCCAAGGCTTGCAGGCCTTGTCTGGCGGTGGTTGCAGTACCGAAGTAGTGACTAAGTAGTGTTGGTGGTGACAGCACCTTGCCAGTAAAGCAGTTCCTTGGCCTCGGGGGACTGGGAAGCGGAGTGCGTCTTTTCGTTGGAAAGATTAATTTTGGGCTGGGCAAGATTACGCAATTAAACAAGATGAAAGCTAGCTTTCGATTGGGAAATAACGGTTTCGGTGGTCAGTCGTATGTAGCAGCACCATCGAGGAGCAGCACCGTTGACAACACCATCATCATCGTCACCATCATCATAATCATTGCCATCGTCACAATACACAATCAACAAATTCAACCATCCGTCAATCAACCAATCACTCAGCAAGCCGGCCAGCCCGCCAGCCAGCATCATGTTCAAAGTCATCTTCAACATCTTCAACACCCTCATCATCGTCATCATCAAGACCACCATCGCCAACATCATTAGCACCACCATCGTCAATCGACAACAGCCATCGTCATCATCATCATCATGATGATCATCATCATCATCACCCGCCATCACCCAAATCATCATCACTGCCATCATCACCATCACCATCACCATCATCATCAACAACAACATCGTCATCACCAACAGCCATCACCAATGACCGCTCAGCAACCCCCCACCACTCACCTTGAGTCATCATCGTTCAAAGATCAAGCATCACAACCATCACCATCAGCATCAGCATCACCAGCAGCAGCATCATTGTCAGCATCCTCATCGGCATCATCGTCAGCATCACCAGCACCATCATCAACATCATCTTCATCGTCAGCAGCCGCAGCATTATCGTGACCATCATCAACATCATCATCTCCATCATGATCGCAAACACTACTGTCGCTACTGGTGACCTCCCGCTTGAGTTCCCGGCAGGTTGCGCTCGGACAGCGCTAGACAAAAAACCCGAAACCCTGTGCTTCAAAGCTACACGCTTGGAAGGAAACGGGCCAGCCGAGGACGGAGGGCAGTTACCCTAAGGCCCCATAGTAGTTCCTTTGTGGGATTGCCTTATAGGATTCTAAATATGAACCACAAAAACGAACTACTATGAGGCCCTAGGGTACTCTCAAAGGGGCAATCCAGACGTGACTCCTGGCGCAGTCTGCGGGCTTTCGTCTTCCTCGGAGCCAAACCAGTCTGTCCAGTGCCTATGTACATTGCCGCAAGGCAGGGCACCTCTGCGCCAGAAAGGTTTGCCTCTGATGGGCATCGGCTGAAGCAGAAAAGTCTAGACTCTGGGCCTGTGTTCGGGCTGGTTTGGCTTTACACCGTCTTCCTCCATTTTGTCTTTCTTGCCTTACTCACAGATTTCTTGTTGAGCCGGTCGCAGGTGAAACAGGTCGACCGAGAGCAAGAGGTGCAAAGATGCGTGATGCCTTAGAAGGGGCCCCCACCCTGTAATCTATAAGGATTATATAGGATTATACTAGGGCCCTATTATATTCCTATTATACCACTATTACAGGGTGGGGGCAGCTTCTAAGTGATGCCTGCCTTTTGACAGGACGAGGGCTCAGCGTCGTTTCGTCGGCAGCCGCGGCAGCTGGGGACTGCCGGACTCCCTGGGAGGTGAAGAACAGCAAGGGCAAAAAGAACAAACACAAGGGCTATTTAGGGTTTAGGGTTTAGGGTTTAGGGATGCACCAGCTACTGCTGCCTGGCATGGAGCCATCGGGTTCAGGGCCTAACCCGCGACTGCATGCGTGTTGCGCGGACTGTGGTACTTCCTATTTTGGCGCTTAAGATCCCGAAGGTTCATGTGCAACACAAACGGCCTGAGATTTACGGATGCTCCACACTAGAATCTAGTCACTAGAAATCGCTTGAAGCAGCACTCCTAATGCCGTACTGCTAGTCTCTCTTCACGATGTCTCTCACATCACCATCGGATTCATCGTACTGCTGGGACTACTGCTCAGACTGATAAGGTGCTCGTATACACTTTGGTATGTCACTGCTGTGATCCGGAGTAGTAATACTGTTCCTGGCTCTCAAAATCTGAATATTGCCCGTCAATACGGTTCATGTAATCCTCACCATTCTTGCTTGTGCTGCTGCTGCCTGCTGGAGATTATGCCCACTACTGCCACATCACTCATACTATAGCGATTGGACTGCAATATTCGTAGCAAGGCTACAAAGGTTCCCGGTTCCGGTACCCGAAGCCACCGATTCGAAGGCCGGGTGAGTCAAAGCCGGGCAACATGGATAAGGACCGGCACAAACCATTACAAACATAGCCAGAACAAAGATAAGAGCCTCGTGTCATACCTCCTCCAAAGGGTTTAGGGTTTAGGGTAGACTGGATGCATGGAAAACAGGTTCTGCGTGACCACGTGCTGACGAGGCAGGGACTGGAAGCCCCCTTCACCCCGGGCTCCAAACCCAAGCCCTGAAGCCCAAGCAGAACCGCAAATCCTTGGAGTATGACGATGCATTCACATCAGTTCAGTGGCAACTGGCTGTGAACTTTCTCCCGGTACTGGGCATCCTGCTTTGCATTGCTTGCTTGCCTGGCTGCCAGCGCACATCACAGAAGAAACGAAACGGTCCGTGGGTAGCGGGGGTGGCCGCTCACTCACTTGCTGGCTTTCCCTGGCCCCAACCGCAGAGCACAACAGAAACGGCCGATCACTCGAAGTATATGAAGTATACTATCAAGACAGCTGTGAAATTTTTGTGATACATACATACATGTATACAGACACATACAATCCAAATGCATGCATGCATGGCTGCTCCAGCAGCACCAATGCATGGCAGGCTGGCATGCTTGCCAAAACACATACTTACAAGCTACGTCGCATACATACATGAACAGCTACACACATATGTGTATAGATATATATATATATATATGTACACACACACACTTAAAAACCTCAAACATCCACAAGCCGCTCGCAACTGGCATCATGTTTTCGCAAAACCTTCCCCGTCACCCGCGGGAGGAAGCGCCTTTCGGAGCTTTGCCCGTTTCTCGGCCTGCGGAAACCGCGGTCCTGGCACCCAATCACCCAGCGGCCCCATGGTAGTTCCTTTTAGGGATGACCTTATAGGATTCTGTATGAACCCAGACAGGAACTTCTTGGGGGACGTAGGGTACATCACACCAAGCACTCGGCCGGAACGCAGTTTCGGAGACTGTGCGACACGGGCGACGACGAAGACATTCAATCAGACAAGGCCTCACCAGCTGCAAACGCAGACTCTGGTACACTTGCAGATGCATCTGCCTCTCATGACATGATGCCAGAGTACTGCAAGCTAGGGACCTGCAGCATCGGCTTGAAAGCTCCAGCATTCTAGCAAGATACACCCAGACCCTATGGGCCCTGGGGCCCTAAAGCCCTAAACCGCTCCAAACCCGCTCCTCGCCAACCGCCGTGGCTGCTTCGACAGCGGCCGCTGCTTGAGCCTCTGCATCGAACACTCTAAGATTATTCATGCAGACCCTGATTTACAAACGACCTTGCCTGAAGGGCTCACATTATATACATTCGCACGACACATGAGCGTGCTCGACAAACTGGCTTCAGTATGGCGGGCTGCCGCTTAGCCTCGAGCTTTTTCATGTCAGTGCTACCTCTGCACAATGCCTTCTACTTGGCGATCGAAGAGTGCATGGCCTAGTAAGCCTTTTCTGACTCGGTTGTGGTGCGTGCTTGCATTGGTTCACCAGGTTGCAGTGGGCCTTGTCCGCTACTTCAGCTTGGTCTCGCTGCGGCTACTCCTAACCCTTCACCGTGGAACAGAAGCAGTCGATCTTAACACAGGGGCCTTAATAATTGGAATAGGGCTTCGGGGCCCACTATACTATAAATAAGGAACCCCCAAGATAGTATTGGTAAATATTCAGGCCCCTACCTTAGCCTTGCAGCGTGGTCGTCAAAACCCCAAGCAAAGGCCTGCGCAGTTCGACGCGGAGCCTCGGAGCGCGACCTGCTTCATGCGAGACACGGGTTTAGGGCTTAGGGTTTAAAGGGTTTGGGTTCCTTTAAGGGATCCATAAGGGGGCTAAGATTCGAAGAGATGTCGAGCACATGGAGTTCGAGCACCTTTTGTAAGCTAGTGTGTAAAATGATGTAAGGTAAAATTTAGGGCTCCGAGATCTTGCTTTCCTTGCTACTACCACGGCTGCTACTGCTGCGACTTCTACTGCTACCTCCAACCATTACCACAGCTACCAAAGCAAGATCACCGCGGCTACGACCACTTCGAGCACCAGAACGACAACTCCGACTAGCACATGTCTTCGTAGCATTGATTGCAATTCAAGTACACTCACTTATATCAATACCAAGAACTTGTAGCAGCAAGTTTTGCCTCTTCTCCCAAAGGTGGCACAGCAGGAATGCGGAATAAGCTGCCCCTATCCTTTGGAGGCTAAGGACGCCAGCCCAGAGCCGGTCCTAAATCTTCAGTCCAAGCCCTAATCTCTAGAACCAAAACCAAACCCCTTCATGCGTCAAGCCCTGAACGCCATTTCACCAAACTCTTAAAGCCACAAATCCTCAAACCTCCAACCCTACCTCCCCAAAACCCTAAACCCCAGAAGCCTGAAGCCCTGAAACACGTGAACACACTAAATCAAAGCTCTATAAGTGCCCTCGTATTAGCCCTTATGGTAGTCCCGACCCAAAGGCCGAGAGGATCCTGAAAGCCACAGCCCCACCTCACAGCACTGGGCTGGTTCGAAGGCCTTAGGCAAGAGGATGGCTTAGGGTTCATTGCAGGCGGTTTAGGTCTTGGTGGTGTCGGGTTTAGAGCTTCAAGGTTTACGGATTTAAGGTGTTCTGGACCGGACAACTCTGCGCCCTTTGTCCTCACTTAGCATCCGGCGCCGTGACTCGCCCTCCAGGACTGGCCTTCCAATCAGAAAGCTTCAAGTAGCAGGACCGGTCCAGCAATTCTTGATTTGTTGAGCAGGTACCGATACTCCTACTATAAGGCCTGCGTTGAACAATCTTAACCCTCAGCCATGAACACTAACGAAATTCTTGCCCTAAACACAAGGCCCAAAACGGTTCCAAGGCGTTTTATATGCAGGAGCCTGTTAACCAATGTAGATCAAGTTGTTTTGTTCTGAAGACGGTGCCTCTGACAACGAATCCCAACACTGTGGCCAAAGCTCATACGACAGTGTTGAGAAGCCGTATCTTGCCGTCGCAGACTAGGGTTTGCATCGACCCGGACTTGCATAAATGAGGGGCCACTATGGTCTTACGGAGCACGTATTAGTCCTAAGTAGGAGCAACAACGGGAGCCCAGTCCAAAGCCATGATCGGTACCCACAACCCAGTGTGACAAGCTGAGGTCGCAAACACAACAACTACCAGCAGACGTAAAGCGAGGTAGCGGTCCACAGCACCAGCACCAGAAGCAGGTTCTGCAAAGTACTCAAACAAAAAGGCGAAGATGAACTCACAGCAACACTACCAAACCACGTCAAGACTAGCAACATCTGCAGAACATTACTCCTTATCATTTTTCGGTATAACTACAGTAGAACTGTACCCCGCTCGACTGGCAAAATGGATCAGACATGTTGATGGCTCCAAGCCTTGAAAAGCCCTAAGATAGGGGCCGTAATTATTGGAAAAAAGAGTTTGGGGGGGGGGGGTATCGTATACTATACATATAACAAGGAACCTCCAAAATAGTGTTGGTAACTATATAAGAGCCTACATTATTATTATTACCAAATTACACTTTGACCTATCAGAAAAGCCGTTGCCTAAGGGGCATGGACTGTTCTGCATGTCGGGAGTTGGGTGCAGAACAACCCTGACCTTACTAATGCTGGAGTTAGGATTAAGGGGGAGCCTTGCAAAAGACAGCCAGAAGTAGGGTTCAGAAGGGTCCCCTTCAAGGGGTCTCCCTAATACTACCTACTTGGAGGTTCATGGGTAGTTATAAGTGGGGGTTATAGGTAGGGTAATTAGGGGACGTATTACTCCACTTAGAATTATAACTACCCATGAACCTCCAAGTAGGATAATAACCCCAGCTCTGAAAGACCATGCCTTGCTCTCAGGCACAGGAGGCAACGATGCCGACTTTGCAACGGAACCAGGCGCACCTTGCAAGGGCAAGGCGGCAAATCTGCGGACATAAGAGGGGGAGTGGGGGAGTGAGGGGGGGGGGGTCTCGGTGAATGTGGTACGGGGATAGTCTGGGACGAGTCTGGGATGATGTCGTGCTATATTATATTAACTGAGGGTTTGAGAGTACTGCAGCAGGTGCTAGACATGCAAAGACTCACTCTGTAAGCTAGACTCGCTGCCAGGAAGATACGTGGAAGCTATGTTCAACAAAATTCCAGGCCAAACGCAAGGCAGTTGACAACAAAGGCTTAGAACGCCAAGAATTCTCGATCTACGAAAGCATACCGGAAGTCTCAGATGCAGTGAGCCGGGGCAGGCGCCCTGGCGTCCTCTGCCACGTCCACGTCCTCTGCAGATATGCGAGCTGCTACTACTGCTCCTGCTCCTGCTCCTGCTGCTACTAGTACTACTGTTACTGCTACTGCTGCTGCTGCTGCTGCTGCTGCTGCTGCTAATACTAGTGTTGCTACTACGACTACGACTACTAGTCACGGCCACTGCGGTGGACGGAGGAATTCTTGCACCACCTACATACTCTGTTTCGGGTACACATCCAAGCAGCAACCCCGCACACCCTTTTTAACATTGACGACAGATCTCTTGGGCGGCGCAAGATATTTGTCATTGGAACGATTTTGTGAAACCCGTTGCTCATAGCAATGTTAAGAAGGGGGGCGCAGGGTGAAGCTACATAACATATCTTAAAGGTGGTGCAAGATTTCCTCCACCCACAGTAGCACGACTGCGTCTGCGACTACGACAGACTCCTCCTCTACCACTAGCTGCCACCACTGCGACGACTGCTTCTGCAGCAACAATAGCGATGATGATGATGATGATGATGATGATAGTGAGAATGTCAACAAGACGAACAAGGCTGATCATCTTTGGCATCGTGCACATCAGCGTCAGCGTCACGGAATCACCTCCGTGGCTTGAAGAAGAGCTACGTGGAACAACTGCTAGAAAGCTTGAACACCACAAGCCTCTGTCCAGATTCTTGCAAAGCAATAACACAGGATCCCGGACAAACCCCAGACACAGCAATGACGTGCCCCTCCTTGAGAAGCACCAGTTCGTCCGCCACGGCCGCCTGCCATCGGTTGAGCGCGGGGCGGCGGTCCCAGGCTCCAGATACTGCCTATCAACACATAGTCTGTTCGAACTCGAGACAGGATTTCTTCACCAACTCGAGTGACACAGAATACAGTCTATACTTTTTTGGGTTAGCCGCCATCGGCTTGCTACTCCGACAATCCGAATTCAGAAGAGCTTCAATTAAATTCGCAGACGCGAAAGGCAACAACAGTTCGGCAACAATCTTTACCACCAGCATCATCACTGTCGACCATCATTCATTCTCATCATCACTGCCGCAATGCCTCGGCAATCACCATCGTCATCGTAGTCGCCTATATCGCCGTCGTGCGCATGCTCACGTGGTAATGCTGCTACTGCTTCTGCTGAGCAGTGCTAGTTCAATATAAATAGTGCCAGTTCAGTATACATGTATATATATATATATATATATGCACGAATAAAACTGCAGCATCTGTATATATATATATATATATATGTATATATATATATATATATGTATACATATATACATATGTTATAAGAAAATGTAACATCTATATATATATATATATATATATATGTGTGATAGACTCATTTTACACTCATGATAATGGGAGCCTTGAGGAAGGCTGCCGGGCCCTTGAGCTTCCGACCTGGAATCGGCGCAGGGTTCAGGGCTTGGGGAGAGGGTGGACACCGTGCTTCAGACAGGCCCATAGGCTCCGTAGTAGTTCCTTTTGGGGCTCATGATTAGAATCCTATAAGGTCATCCCAACAAGGAACTACTCTTGAGCCTATGGGTACACTCGAAAACATCCTTCCTTCAGTTTAGAAGCAGTTTGTTGATTTCCGTGAGCAGCAGCAGTCCTAAGGCTAGGACCACGTGCAAGCTCACAGCAGTCCAGCCATCTCTGCCGGACCCCGGATGGTGCGGACTAATGTAGGGGCCCCCTCAAGATTGTATTTGGAATCATTTAAGCCCTGTATTACTGCCCCCTCAACCGAAATTGCATGTCCGTGAACACTCTTTCACTTCAAAAATGGCATACGGACATGATAATTACCCATATCTTTCCGTCGGGCTCGTTTTTACACTTGCACTATACGTTTCCCAAAACCACAACCCTCTTCATCTCAGCATCAAGGCCCCTACATATCATATGACCCTAACAGTACCCTTACAGCATCCCTTACAGACCCTTAAGGGCCCTTTCAAAGGAATCCTATTGCACCTATCAGGCCCCTATTTCCGCTGGACTGCCCACTCTCGCCTGGAGGTCGGCCGCTCTTGGCTCGCAGCAGTCTCACCTGTGTGGTTCAGGCTTTAGGGTTCAGGGCTTTATAGGGTTTACCTTAACCCCAAATAACCTACCTTTTCAAAGGACTTGCATAAGGAAATCATCATGGGGAACCCTAAGAAAAGGTAGGTTCTTCACGGTCCAGGTAGGGTTAAGGCCTCAAGGTTACCGGCTTCGGGGCTTCAGGCAAAAGTTTCAGAGCTGAGGCTTCGGATACTATCCTCCGCAGCAATCTGCGGGTTCATCCCGGACAAACCAAAAAACAAAAGTCGGAGTTTCCAAGTCCCTTCCACGCCCCCTAAACCCTAATGTAGGGGCCTGAAGAATTACACTATAATTTCAATACAGAACTCCAAAAAAGTAATTATTGGTAACAATTTAGAAGCCCCCCAAGAAGCAGAGAATCCGTGTCACCTCCGCGCGGCCGTCTTGGGCCCTTCGCCTGCTCCGCGGCTTTCATGAGAGCTCCTGCGGCTTCTGACAAGTTTGTTTCTTGAGTTTAGGGCTTTAGGGCTTAGGGTTTTAGGGTTTAGGGCTTTAGGGCTTAGGGTTTAGGGCTTCAAGGGTTTAGGATCGGGCGGGGGTTAGGATTTTAGGGTGTTGAAGCTGTACAGTAACGTAGGATCTATGTTTCAGGCTTCATGTTTCGAGCTTAGAGTAGTGCTTCAAGGGTGCTTGTATACCGGATGGTCAACAATCTTTTTGCTACACAGTTGTCTTTCGGGTTGTGGCGATTGGGGTGACTTGAGTTGTCAAGCTTCCTTGTACCGATTTCGGGGTCTTGTTCAGGGCTTTCGACGCTCAGAGCAAAATGATGAATCAGGGGACAGGCTACGTCTTGGTCAGGCGAGGGACCGGCTCCTGGTCTTTTTGGGGCCCCATACAGGAAAGTTTAGGGATCTATACGGGTTCCTTTAAAGGAACCCTTAGGGATCTGTAGGGGTTCCTTTAAGTTAGCAGAACCCTTGCCCATTCTGGGTGATACTGCCACCAGCCACACAATTGGTCGACTACTTCAATAGTGTGCCCAGACACACCCCCTACATGTCGCGGAATTCTCGCTACTGCTACTGCGTTACAAGACCAATTGTCTGACGACTTCAGTTGGGGTTAACGGTTCCTCATAGGAGTTCTTTGCCTGTGCTTGACCACAGCACGCTGCAACCAATCTTTTGCTCAGAGAACATTTAAGCCTTTGCACAAGTCCCACAACAGTCGTGCCCATTCCGGGCAAGCAAGGGCAATCATGTAGTTGCCCAACGCCACTCGCGCTGCTTCCAGAGAGTTAGCCTCGCCAATTTCTGGCACCACCATGAATCGTGGGACCACGCCTGCTTTGCGCAGCTCCGGAAGCTCGCAGCGTTGAAAGATGGTATGTTTTTCTGCTTTGCCAATAAAGACCCAAGCGTCAAACCCAGGCTGACGACTAGCGTTTGCAGCGAATGCTGTGCTGATCGCTTGCCAAAAAAACCTCTGGGACTCCCAGTTGTAGCAGCTCAAAGAGTCGTGAAATGCATCCAGAGTAGACCCCAAGTCGGTCTTTTCAAGACTGGTGCCTTTGCAGGTTTCGGCTTGTTTCTTTGCGGATTGGCCGCTCCAAAAGATCAGCGGGCCATCACATGGTTTTGCAACAAGAAGGGGCAGCAGCAGGGTTGCCATTGCACGGAATTCTGAAAGGCAGCCTGCTTCCTTCCCAGATGCGGCCAAGTTTAAGCCAGAGATCATATGGCAAAATATCTTCGAAGCGTCACATCGCGAAATCCCGGCGCTTGATAAACGCATGACAAATCTGGAACGCATCTTCTTGTAAACATTCTTTGAAGGCCCAGATCTGCATGGATATTTGCCCACGTCCTGCTGCAAAGCTTCTTTCCTAGCCCAGGCAACGGCTTGACAAGGAATCGCAATTACACGACTGGTTGCAACTGCTACACTCCAGGCCAGCCAGCAAACTTTGTGAACCACTGCATCAGTGGTAGTTCTTGCTTGTGCCTTCGTCAACAAAACGACATGGCAGAAACTCTCCATCACAGCATTGAATGCCTCTTCGATGGCAGCTAAGGCCGATACTGAGACGTGGGAGAAACTTTCCATGACGGCTTTGGTTGCCCATTCGATGGCCGCTCTGGCCAGTATAACGACGCGGCAAAAATTCTCCCTCACAGCGTTGATTGCCAATTGGATGGGAGCATTTGCTTGTAGCACAAAACGGCGCCAAATTTCAATCACGGCATTGATCGCCAACTGGACGGCAACCCATGCAAATATAACGACACGGCACCATCTCTCCATAACAGCACTGATCGCATTTCTTGGCATCCTAGCTGGCCAGTGCAAAACCTCTGCGGCAGTGTAGACTGCAGCTGCCGCGGCAACCGCGAGTATGCCCAACTGAACGGCATTCCTGGCAAAGCCCACGTTGTCTAGCCATCCCGCTTGGGTTGAACGGCTCAGGCTTAGGTACGCCAGCAACTCTGCAGGTGCGGGATGGCAAGGCCCGTTGACGGCTTTGTTGCACAACCAAGGCCCATGCACTTCTACTTCGATCGTCATGGCTGAAGTCTTGGTGAACTTACGCGTGTTAAGAATGAGCTTCATCTTACCCAAAATGCCCTGATGGTGCTTCATGTTGCAAAGTTCGGAGCTGAACCTGTGGAAATCAGAGGGTTATCTCCCGCACTGCCTCATAAAGGATCGTCTGCACTGTAATGCCCGTCTCATTTCCCATGTTATGCTAAAAATATTCCAATTACAGTCCAGCGTGACAATAATGTTTTTGATATGGTGAATCGAAAAGCGCTCAGTTTGTCCTGGCAATTTGTGTCTGGTTTTTGCGAGCAGCGTGGCATAGTCGGCAAGAAAGATCCCTAAACCCGAAACCCTAAACCCCAAACCCCACTTGCTAGCCCCCTCTACCCCTAAAAGCTCTAAGTAAACGCATTCCGCGAAGAATCCTAGCGTGGACGACGACTACTCGCCTCCTGTGTGGGAGGGGGTAGGTTTAGGAAGGGTTTTTGAGGGAGGGCTGATTTTAGGAGGGCTTTGATTTCAGGGAGGGTTGGTTCTGTGGGCGGGGTCGTTGAACCCTGAACCCCAAACGCTAAAGGGTCCAAGATGGTTTCGGGGGTTTCAGGCAAGCCCGTAGCTTCGGAAAGCCTGCAGCAGCTTTGGGACTTTCCGGTTGGGGTTTGGGGGATTTGAAAGGTCCGATGCTCCTTTTTGTAATGGTGACTGCAGCGCTTTCACAGCGGAGGCCGGCCTTCTGCACGTCTGGCCGGGGCCTCGCCAAGGCCGCTGGCCGCCTGTCGGCAGGTCGGTTTAGGAGAAAAAGAAGAAGGCGTGTGGGAGGGTTTTTGCTCGAGGGTTCTGGGTTTGGCCTTTGTAAGGGTTCTGGGTTTTTTCACCTTGCCGGCTGAGGGCTGTTTATGTCTTAGTTTCATGGCTTCAGAGTGAGGGGCCTGTGAGTTCTCCTTTGGACGATGACGGCCACGATTCCGGCGATAACGACGGCGACTGCTGTTGCCGTCACTTATGTTTGCTGTGAGTGTATTCCTCTCGTCACAATGGCGACCCTGCTGGAATTGTAATCGCGATCATGGCCCATGACATGCTTGTGAGTACAACCTGATTCGAGGAGTGGGTCAGCCTGCACGTCTGCAGCAGCCGGTGCAGGTGAGGCCGACTGTGGCTTTTCATCGCCAGTGCTCGGGGAGAGTGATCCCAACGCATCAGGCGACCTTATTGCACTCAAGAGCACGGAAGAGAACCAGCCGTTCCTGATGACGAACTCACCACATGTATGGTGCACCGGGTGCCATAAGTCGGCTGCTTCTCGCCGGGTGATGCATCCGGGAGCTGTCCGCTCGCCTGTCGGCACAGAGCCAAAAGAGCAACCAGCAGAAGTCTTGCGGATCGGTGGTCCTCTGCAGATGCCTTCACCGGCAGCTTCGCAGGCCTTACACGCATTCAAGCCTATCGTGTCTCAGGATGCACTAGGACCACTTGCAACACAGCTGAGAGCTGCACGGCTCGTGGAGGAACGGCGATCCTCGACACCATGTCTTCACTAGGAGACCTGACCCCTGGCCTGATCACGGCCTGCGTGGCTAGGACTCGGAAAGAATCCTTGGAGTGGAAATCTCGTCACACATCCCTCCTTGAACTCCAATTGAACTCCAAGACCTCCTCGCTCTATATCGAACATTCTTAGCAGTTTGGCTCTTTCCATGGTAAATCTTATTCCATGTGCCGAGTGCTATGATCGCCATCACCATTGGGACGAGGGCTGATGCCCTGATATTCATAACAATGCGCAATCATGATAACTAATAGGAATCATCATCCTAATCTGAATTTTAACCAGAATAATGACAAAAAAACTGCCAAGAACAATATCATAATAATAACAGTACTCATAGTAATCGTAATTTCTATTACCACCAGCCGACAGCATCAGCCGCAGGCCTGGCTCCGGCGAAGGGGTCGGCGATAACATCGGCGGAGACAAGGGTGACATCAGACGGTCAGAGGAGTGCCCACGCCTCGGATCTCGTCATAAAGGGGTTTAGGGCTTTGGTTTTGCGCATGTTTTACGTTGGGGACTTAAGGCTTTGGCTTTGGACGGTGTAGATGGAGGAGGCAGGAGAAATACTGCACCACGTGTGCCAGAAACCGCGCCGTAGTAATAATGATATCATAACCACGCATGCGCAATGTTTATGTATTGGAGGACTCCCATAGGATTTACAACACGAACAGACATGAAGGACGGAAGAGTAGCAACTGCAGTGCAATCTTAGAACAACATCGCACCAGAAATCGTCAGGAATGGTTATCACAGAAACCCGGAATCAGATTTGAGCAGCAACCGTAGCAAGATATCTCGGCTTGCGTATTGCGGGGGTTCGAGATCTTCAAGACATAGAAACGAAGGCTATTCGCCTCGGCCTTGGAAAATGAATTTTTGTGGCTTCTGGAGCTCAGCCATACAGTAGTTTGGGGTGGGATTGAAAGGCGTCTATAACGGAGGTCTAGGGCGTCTAGGGCGCACATTCTGGGCTGCCCACCTCTTCGGCGACATCAAGTTCCGATAGCTTCGGGCAATGAAGGCATGGAACCTCAGACAGGCGTCAAGGTACAGCCGTAAGCCTTTATATGTCTTCGGAGCATATCGGACGTGGGCTCTAGGAAACTATGTGGTCTTTGGCACCCCAAACCTACTGGCCTACAGGGTTTGCTGACGGCATGCTGAACCTGGTCTCGGGTTCTCACTGTCGTTGCTGCGCATCAGCCACAGCGGCGCTGGCCCGGAAGCAACGAAGGGCCTTTTTTCGGGCACGCGTGTAACATCAAGTCTCGTCAAAGGACACTAGCTATATACCGCGAACATTGTTGGACCACGTGAGGTGCACCTCTTCCGCTGCTGCAGCCTCAGCAGAGGCAATCTCGGCGTTGGCGTCTATCTCTGACTGCGGGATGCCATCACCTGCCCCCCATGCAGGCAGCTAGCCGTACAACATATCCATTGTCCTCTGCACAAGGCTGCCGATCTCGCCACCTTGTGCAACACTCGTGTAGGTGAGGTGGAAGTGTGCGGCAAGCTCCTGTCATGGCAGACACGAGCGAAACAAACTCGTTGTTGTTGCCATAGCGGTGGATCTATTGCTTGATTAGATACATATATACATATACATATATATATATATATACATATGCTAGCCCCCTATATATATGTATATATTCATATATATATATATATATATGTATATATACATATGTATCCGCCTCCTCATCCAAGAAATTGTCGCCATCGTCGGCGTCGCCCTGACGCAGGGATGGAGCTCGGGGCTCTGCTTCAAGAAAGGAGCCACCAGCTAGGCCTTGAAAGACGTGACTAATGTAGGAACCTTAGGGTTCCTTCAAAGGGTTCTATAATGGTTACTATAAGGGATCTATAAGGGTACTATAAGGGATCTATAATAAGGGTACTATAATAATGTAGGAACCTGATTAAGAAACCTTGGGCCTTTATTGGGGTTACTTATATTAATCCTACTACTTTGGGGGTTATAGGCCCAGAGCTTCTCAATCAGGTTCCTACATTACCGGAAACTGGACCGCAAAGGGACTGATGTGGAACCCTATACTCAGTAGAAAGTTGGGATCGGAAGCCAGCGGAAGACACAATAGGAGTGACGGTCCTATTTAACCGTGTGCGTACATCAGCAAAGGCAGCTGATAGCTTTGTCACTCTCTGTGTGCGTGCTGTTGTTTCTCATCTGTTGCGTCTGTTCCGTGTCAGTTTTGGTTTGAGGAGCAAAAATCTAAAGCTTATAAGTAAGACATGTACGCTCTACATATGTATGCAGTCCGAATATAGTCAACTTGCTACAACAATACACACAACACATGCAAGCTTGCATATATATATATATATATATATATATATACACACACATACATGTGTGTATATGCATATACATGCACACGTGTGTAAATACACATCATGTGTATGTGTGTATACATATATATATATATATATATATACACATATGTACGTACGAACCACTCCTCGAGCTTCGGATCTGCCGTTGCCGCTTCTTCTTCCGAGTCCTTTTGCAGGCCCGGGGTGCTGGAAGCCGTAAGGTTTTCGTGGCCCTAGGTTTGGCATTGCCATGTTGACGACGATGACACCGATACCTGCTGCGCGTAGCGACTACCACTACCACTACCACTACCACTACCACTACCACTACCACTACCACTACCACTGCTACTATGATGATTACTATTAGATGCCTGCTGATCATGATACTTCGTCTTGCTCGATTGCTCGTTCCAAGCTGGGGTGCAGAGCCGGCCTGTCCGCATGTAGTTCGAAGAGAGCTTCTGTACTCAACATTTTGGGGAAATATAACTTTTTTCCTCAATATGGGAGTTTCCGAAGATTAGGGTTGCATTGATGATGATAAGGATCCTACTATTTAGAAACTATGTCTGGGTCCCTTATTTCGGAAACTCCCAGGCGACTGGGGCGGTGTGTAGAGGTTCCCTGAACCCCTGAAACCTCCAAAAACCCGAAAGGGCCTGCCAGCGAGATTGCTAGGGTATAAGATCCAGGGCTGAGCTATATATATATATATGTATATATACTATGTATATAGAGCAGTTTCGGGATGCTTCGGACAGGACGGACAGCCCCTGAAGTCGTTGCATGTAAGGAAAGCAAGAAACCCCGACAACAGCGCTCATTAACTCCCACGAATCCAGATATGTCGGCATCCTTTCACGAAGAAGACAATGCAGCAGCAGTATGGTATAACAACAAGTGCTGATATAGCTTGCGTAGAACCACCATGCGCCTTTGTAGAAGAAACAAGAATCAACACGCGCTCCTCGCCATCGCTTTCGCTCTCGCTGGCGGTTCGGCTCAGTTGGTGCAACAAGAACTCCAACTGCCTGTGTGTATCGATCTCACGTTACGGGATTAGGGACGGCGGTTCCACAGCTTCTGCACGGGGACTCCATGACTCCGACAATGCTTTGGAAGGAAGCCTGTCTCGGTGCCTATGCCTTAGACGAGGTCCGGAGGAACGCTTGTACTGTCAGATGTAGTCTCTACCGGAAAGACCACTTGCGAAGACCCTCAGACCTGCGAGCTGGTACAAGTAGAAAATCGGAAGTTTCTAATGGGTTCAAGGCAACGCATACATCACAACAACAGCAGGTGCATTGTAAAACAAATGCATGGCAAATACCAAACTAATCAAGTATGCAGCAGAAATACATCGAATGCTATATGAAAGAACTGTAGAGACTAGTAAACTGAATAGACATTCAACACAATCATACATATATTGCCTACATATGTGCATGCGTACTGTACATGCATAATCGCATGCATGCATGCACTACATTTCATTTCATCACATTGTGCTACCTTAAAGTACATTAGAGTTCATCAGTCTTGGTTACATTACATTACACCACAGTACTGCACATCGCACTTCTGAACTTGAAAAGTTACTTATTACATACGTACTTGCTTACTTTCCTACTGAAACGACTTAATTTGACTTACTTGCCCACTGACTTAGTTACGTGCCTGTGTGCATTACGGTACTTAAATATTATGTGTACAATACATGTACGAACTGAAACACACTCGAATAACATGCAGATAGGCCAATGTGGACAGTGTGTGTGTGTGTGTCTGTGTGATGCGCATGAGCATGCTACAGCGGCGTAATGGCCGTGGTATGTTGGCAAAGGTCTTGCAGGCTTGTGGTACGTCCCACAAGCCCTGCGACAAGTGCGAAAGACTCGAAGGGGGCCTCTGGAGGAGGTCGTTGTCCGGTCCAACACGCTTGAGCCTGGCATTTTGCAAGATTTTCCTGTCAATGCTGTTTTCGTTGCCACTACTACTACTACTGACTACTACTACTACTACTACTACTACTACTACTACTACTACTACTACTGATGTACTTGGCTTGGCCTCTCAAGGTGTTTGCTTTGGATTGAAACGAGTAAGGCCATGAGAGATCTGCAACTCCGAAACAGCGCATGACAAAAAACACTACTTGTAAAAAGCACCAGAATTATGCGATGGCATTCGCAATTGCATGGGCTTGGAGGGGGGTAGAGTTCGGCATCTTATCATTGCAGCATGACGCTTTTGCCGAAATCCTCAAAGCACGAAGGCCCCAAACCCCACACCGGTACACGCCCCGACCACACGGCTCCCGAGCAGTTTAGTTGCTGAGTTCTAACAACCTAGAGTTCCGAAAAGCTGAAATGGTTGCCTAATGCTTCGGGTAGCGCTGCGCAAGCCCAAAAGCTCTGCCACCAAAGTAACTACTCTTTCTAGACTGATAAAGTAAGTACCGCTTCATACAAAAAGCTACTACAGGGGCTTGAATAAGTAGAGTGGGATTTGAGGGTGTAGTATAGCATTTTTTTTGTAAAGGAGCCCTAGGGAAAAATGTTTGCGACGCTCAGACCCATAGATTGCTGACACAACCATGGCGGCATCACGCGGATCGAAAGATTGCCTGGTGGCCGTGGCACGAGGGTTTCGGAAGACGGCTAATGTACATCTCCTCATGAAGTGAGGTTGATGCTTTTAGGATTCGGGTTTTGGAATTCGGGGTATTGTCTTAGGTTTTGGATCTTCTGGTTCGGGTCGGAGTGTCAAGGTTGCAGAAGTGTACTACCTGATTCAGGTTGTCGGTGGCCGTCGATCTAGAATCACGCCACATTGTGCTCAGGGCTTGTGGTCTGGAATGTGGGGCTTCGGGCGCTTAAGAAGCTCTAGCTGCAGCTTTTGAAGGGTGCAAAATGCTTCTAACTCGGAAAACCTCTATAAACCCTCAATCTCCGACTCTATAGGCCCTAAACTCCGCAAGGAAGGACCATAGAGGCCCCAGGCTGGACCCAAGGCAACCTAAAGCCTAGAAGCCCAAACGCTCCCAGAACAAGCCCAAACACTCCATACTTTCCAAACCAAACCCCCCCCACCACACACACACACACACACACACACACACACACACAAACATCTTACAAACCCTTAACCATGTGGGCGGTTGTCAAAATTAGGGTCCCTTTTGGGGTACCCTAAATAATAGGTGCCGTATTATATTAGGGATACAAAAACGGACCATAATTTTGACAACCACCCATGTGTTGGCTTGAGTCTGCTCTTCTTCCTTGCAGTGGCGCCTCGGCTCCCTTCTGCTGCGCCTCTGCGCGAATGGCACCGACCTGGGCCAGAGCTATGAGATGCTTCTTTTTTTGGGGTGTGGGGTTTAGGTTTTTACGGTGGGTTGGCATCTGTCCTCTACCCATAGTGGGCTTTAAAGTTTGCAAGGTTTGGAAAAGGTTGAGGTGTGTTGGGCATCAGGTTTCGATGCATTAGGGCTTTTGTCTGGAAGGTGTTTAGGGTTCTTGGCTTTGGGGTTTTGGGGTTTTGGGCACCAGGGTAGAGTGCCGAGACCCCAGAACTTGTGTATACGACGCCAAAAACGACAGCTAGAGGAACGAGGACTAAGATGCAAGTCAGCAGTCGAGACGGTCCAGCCCGAAGACCAAAAGGAGGCTACAGGTTCGGTTGGACATATACAGGAAGCTGAGCTGCTGGTTTTCACTAGCTTCCTGGGCCAAGATGATGCCATGCCCTTCGGACTGCCAGCTGCAATGACCCCGTTGACGTGGCTACGGCTGCTTCCCCCTCGTCCTACACATCCTGGTCATGGCGGAAAACGTACTGCACTACTACTTCTTTCTTTGATCCTTGGGGAGTTCCGGCATTAGGTTTGCTACTGTCTTGCTGCTGTCGGCTTGTCTCGGCCTGTGTCACGTCTGATCTCGCATGAGAGTTGCAGCAAAGAGAAGGCCCCATACTTCTCAAGACCCCTCAGAATCCTTGCTGTCCAGACCCCGAATTTTAGGAAGCCATCAGTTCAAGTCAGCGGCCCCAAGCAGGGTGTAGAGCGTCCCGTTGACGTGCGTCCGGACCTGGTGAACCAATGTAGGTATGCTTTCGCCTAGAAAACCCTCAAGCCCGATGGCGCAGGACATCTCCTAGTATTACCAGGTGTTCATACTATGACATCCCTACGACTACTCCTCGCTGCTCTGCGACGTGAGTCGTTTCCAACCTGGCCCCTTGCTGCGCGACAGCCACGGCAGCGGTAGCACTGGCAACCGCGACTGTCGACTACGACGAAGACGACAAGACATTCAATGGCTCTTCTACAGCCACTAAATCACAACCCACATGAGATTCTGATGGACGGCCTGAGGGTTCGGATGCTCAATCAAGGTCACCAGGATGCCGTACGCCCCGAGATCGGCACACCTGGGTCATGGGTCGGTGAAGCTTGCGGAGCTTGCCGTTTAGGGTTTAGGCTTGGGAAGTTTAGGTTTAGGGTCTTGATTACTTCGAACCTATTGCGGCTTGCAGTTCGGACATAACGCAGTGGCGCATCCTCATGCATCCCCGATGTATTGATAGCTTACTGTAATTATGACTCAAGTTACAGAGAACAGCTTTTCCGGAGCACAAGACCCTGGTCCTTACACGCTAGATCCCTAACCACTAAACAGATAATGACTACACCCTAAACCCCTAATCCCTGAACCCTAAACCTCTAATCCCTAAACCGTTTAACCCCCGAGCCCCAAGCTTGAGCTGTCCGAGTGCACTGCCGGCGTCTTCCGGCAGACCGGAGCGTGAGGTTCATGAGGAGAGCCGAAGTGAACTGGCTTTTCTTAGTAGCTATCACTACAAGGATTACTAGGGATTGAAAGGTTTAGGCTTTTTAGGGTGTTTGGGGATTTCTATTCTACGGAGGCGTAGGGTTTAGAGCCTCGGCGTTGAGGGCTTCCTGTTTTGTACGGTAGCCTTTCCAATTACACTTCTCTTCCTTCAGGGCTCAGGGCTTCCTAGCTGACACGCGACAGACTTCTGACAGTCTGATTGAACTTGGTAGCACGGATGAAAACAATCCCCTCTGTGCACGATCATTGCTGTTCCGGTTGGCCCTCTGTTCGGGCGTTTCCGAAAAAAGGGGACCCAAAATAGGAGGATCCCTGTTGTAAGGACCCTGAAATAAGGTACCCCTAATTTTCGGAAGCTCCCGCTTCTTTGTGGAGCAATGAGCCCACTGTCGCACGGCCTCGATAGAAAAGTCCGGTGTCTCCGGCCCCTCGCCGGGGCCCAGCCGGCACCTGCTCCGCTCCATTCTTGTTGCAAGGAGCTCTGGCTTCATAGCACGGTATGATACTACCGACTAGGCTCATATACAGAATACTATGAACAACATGTGATAATGTCTCGTTTTGACAGGCTTCATATCGGCCACGGCAGTAGGAACAAGATTGCAGAAGGCCAGACCTGTCGCGCGCAGTAAGGACTGCACCATCCATGGCCGCTGCCGCTGCTTTCTGCATCGCCTTCCACCTTTCGCACAGACCTTGGTGCTGCATCTGTGCAAGGATTACCATGATTACTAGTGGCTCAAGGCCTGAAAAAGCTGACTTCTGAACCTCGCATCACCAGCTTTCAGATTTGACAGTCGCAGAGACTGGCATATTTCCTCTGGATCTCTTGCAGCACTACATGAAACCGCAAGAGCTCGAAACACCTTGCGGCCCGCGCTGAATCAGCTTGAGGACGACATCCAGAGCACCGAGTTGGATCATCTTGGACTGGCAAGCAGGACGAGCGACTTATCGCCAGAACCAAAAGCCACGAACGCCATACCAGATACAAGAACACGCTCATCTCATCTATAAGTGGGTTATAAGTGGTCCAAGGGTGGCGACTCTGCCGAACGGGACAGCCCACACAACGACTTCCACCGACATCGAGATGGGAAAAGCCTGCAGGTGTCCTCTCAGCGAGAGCCGCTGCAAAACTGCCTCAGACACGGGTTGTCGTGGATCAGCTGGTCCAGATGTCGGATAGTGATGTCAAACTTCCTACCTTAAGCCATGGAGCTTAATTAAACTCTGCTGAATGCAGAGCTGACCTACACGAGCACGATGAACAGGCAAGCCCTTCTGTGCAGACTTCTTGGGCTGTAGCTCGGCTATGACTGTCTTATGGTAGTCGTTCGTTGCATGAGCAGGCGTCACTGCTATAGCAACTGTTACGCTTCGATGCCGTTCTTGCCTGCCTCATACAATACCCTCCTTGTTGCCACGGTTGTTGTGATGAGTGTGCAAGCCTGATACCCTGCTTGTAACTAGTGCATTCAGCAACCACTCGGGAGCCCCAAAGCCCCAAACAGGCCACACCCAAGCAAGCATAAGTGCCGTGCGAGGCAGTGCATATGCGCCAAGCTTCGATCTGGCGGCAGCTGGGTTTCCCTTTACGGTTTGGGGTCTAGGAGAGCCTGCCAAGGTTCTTTGCCCAGTCCTGGAAACCCCCGAGGCCCCTGCGCAAGCTATGCAAGAAGCTTCCCTAACCTTAAGGAGTCTCGGAGTTTATAGGAACTTACAACCGGAAACCACGCCTGGCGAGCTGACCACAGAGATCAGCGTCGCGATGCATCCGCTGCCCTGGGCCTCTCAACTATCAAGACGCACCCAAAGGGTCCTATGCACCGATATAGTAGAATGCAGGGTTCCATATTAGGAATTACCATTATACCTCAAGGAAGTATTCCCAATAACAGTACATAGGACCCTTTGGTGCATTGCGCTGCTTTAAACGGAGCCTTAAGCAATTATGCAGAATCCAGGCATCATGCTGGATTTTTTGCACGCATGTCACTGGACATATGTGCATGTGTATATATGTATGTACAAATATACAGACGCACATACATACATACATACATACATACATACATACATACATACATACATGCATACATACATACATACATACATAGACGCATACATACATACATACATACATACATACATACATACATACATGTATATAAATGTAAGTATATCGTACATATATATATATATATATATATATATATATGGCATTTACATTCTGCACATATAACTGCACACACATACGATGCTTTAATGTGTACATTTATTGGGATATGTAGCAGGGCCTCAGGCAAGCTAAGTGTATAGATGTAAGAATGCAATTGAGGAAAAGGTGCTTAAGGATTCATGAGGTGTTGAAGTCAATGTCTGTTTAGGGCTTAAGGTTTGGGGCTTACTTAAGGATACCATTGCTACATTGCTTGTACACGAGCTTGTGTGCATGTAGAGAGACGGCGGCGGCTGCCGGAAAGAACGGGCACTGCCAATGCATTGTACCCTCCGAGGCAAGTAAGTGGGAGATGCCGGAGTATATAGTCTCAACACGCCACAGCGAAACCCCACGAAGCCATCAAAGACCCAAAACCAGAGGCCCAAAACACTGAGCCCAATGAAGCCCCAGTCCAAACCCCAAACAAACAGAAAAAACAAAACAAGAACAGGGCCCTTAAACACTCGAACAACGGCCTACAGAGTATTTATTCCCCTTCAGCACCCGCGCCCTCAAAATAACCCTTCCTACTCCCAAACCCTTTAGCTCGGAGATGCTGGTCCTACCTCTGCTGCTTCGATCTCTCGACGGCCCACCACCTTCAATTTGATGAGCGTAGGAGCTACTGAGGCTTTTAAACAAATTGTTACATTCTTACGGTGGGTTTATGGTTTTAGGGCCTATTTAGGGTCTGGGCTCTAGGGCTTTAGGGCCTGGGGTTGAAAGCTTAGAGTGGCCTGTAGTGCAAAAAAACGTTGCGCTGAAAAGTCTTCTCTTTCAGACGGGCCTCGTCGTCTTTTCGTGCATGGCCAGGTTCGCATGTTGAAGGTAGGGGCCTATAATTAGACGCGGGTTGGAGAGGGGCATATCACACTTCGGTTGTAAGCATAGAGCAAAGCATGACACTCTCATCAAAAGCTGGCGAACCGGGTATTACCCGGAACCCAGAATTCGATGCTCTAAGCATCTGCTCAGGAAATTCGGCGTCGCACTCTTTCCACGGTGCTCTCCTTGTCTCTCGGTCTTCGGCATTCGGGTCCATGCTATACAGCTATGGGACTTCTGCGCTCGCCTTCCGCTTGCCCCTTTCATGGGAGTTTCCGAAAATCGGGGTACCTTATTTTGGGGTCTGTATAATAAGGATCCTAGTATTTAGGTTACTATATTGCGGTCTCCTATTTTCGGAAACCCCTCATGAGAGGAACCGCCACGCACGCGTTTGAAAACTGCTTGGCGATTGAGCAGAGAAGCTTCAAATCGGACAGTATGCTCTCGTGAAAGGAAACGTAGCATGACATGACGTGTCTCGGAGCCTTCAAAGCTTCTCGCAATGGGATCGGGTGAAGCGACACAATAAACAGACTGACCTGTTTCACTATAGATGCTGGTGTTTGCCTACGTCTACAGTCAAAGAAGACGACTTTGTCAGGGGACAAGACCAGCTAGCTCGATTCTCCAACCCCTAGACCCTGCACCCTACTGCGGCGGAAGAGACATCGTCTTCAGCAAAAAAGCCGGCTCCCGCGATTCCCCGTGCGTTTGCGGGAGAATATACATTCGCCACGCGGGGAGGACCATCCTGGGATGCTCAAGTTAGGCTCTCAATCTCTCGGCGATCCTGGAGTTTAGGGCTTAGGGGCCTTCGTAATTGGAATAGGGTTTTAACGGGCCCATTATACTGTGGTTACTCTAGTTGTAATAAGGAGCCCCCAGGATAGTCGAGGTATTTATTAAGGCCCCTGGTTTCGTTTCTCTTGAAGTCGATATCTGGGGCAGCATCTGTGTCTTCTGGGATCGCAAATCACCTGCCGGAAGCACTCGGAGGATCATGGGACTTAGTAAGTAAGCTTCTAAGTACCTTAATTGGGGTTATAAGTAGAAATAAGTATATTTACCCCAATGACAACCCTTGTTATGAAGTCCTATGATCCTTTAACATTTATGCAGGTTGTGACGAAATGCGCGCACGCCCGGCTTTCTCGGCCCAGGCACTCGGATTCCCGTTGGGGTTGAGCTAAGATCAATCCCCCCTTCCCAGAGGCCCCAAAGTAGTTCCTTTCTGGTGTTCATTTTTAAAAATCCTATAAGGTAGTAATCCCAAAAAAAAGCTACTTTGGGGCCTTTGGGTAGAGGTTCTGATTTTGTGCCTCTGCGAGTCTATGTGGTGTGTCTCAAACATGGCCAAAAAGCGAGGAACAAGCTCCCACACTCTCCGTTCAGTGTACCGAAACTTACCCAGAGGCACCATAGTAGTTCTTTTTGGGTGTTCATATGTCGAATCCTGTAAGGTCATCCCACAAAGGAACTACTATGGGGCCTATGCGTAATCTCTACATCCCACACCTCACCAAATCCTGCTCCCCTGCGAAAACAATATCGGGCCCAGGAGCACTGCGAGGATGACGGACAAGACCAGCTCAGACCACACTGGGTGGCCAACCCTGGGACTCCGGAGCCAAGATTTGGGAAGTTACGAAAAGTAGGGCACCATAACGGTTCCTTTAAAGGGCCCTATAAGGGTTTAGAGTTTCCGAAAATTAGGGGTCCCTATTTTGAGGTCCTTGTAAAAAGGATCCTACTGTTTCGGGTACTATATTAGGGTCGCCTATTTTCGGAGACTCCTATTTGGGCAGGGCATGGTTTAGTCAGAGGATGCCATTCCCGTTTTGGGTATATGGCACCACCCACCCCCCAATCTAGCAATACAATATATGAACAAATCCTATTCACACTCTAGAACTAGGGACATGGGTTTAGGGTTCAGGGTCTGGATTGAGGGTTGCCTGTAACTTTGGCGACAGCGATCGCTCGTGATAAATAGGATAACAAGAGCAGCAAAATAGACAGACATGATATCAGCCGCAGGAATGAACAGAGGAAGATGCAGAGTGAACATCAATGGCTTCCAAGCTAATCAGCGAGGATACCGGAGCCCTACGCCGGAGACCCTAAACTCCCCAACTTGTAACCCTGAATCCTAAGCTGCAGCCCCGAAGTGCCAAATCCGTAAGTTCCTACTAACTACTACAACTTAGAATAACCCCGCACTGCGCCAAAACCCAAACCCTGAACCCTGCCCTGACATTCCCAAAGCCTAACTTCGAATATAGGGGCCTAAATCATTACCCATGCTCTCTTGGGAGCTCCTCATCACACTTATGGTATAGCATACCCAAAACCTATTCTCAATATTATGGCCTCTCCATGATAGAAACCTTACAGAACCCTTATAATAGTAACCCTTCAAAAGGAATGAAACTCTAATTATAAAGGCCACTAAAAAGGAATCATATTGTTATGATCCTCAATTTTTTTACTAGCTTTCGTATGTCTTTCTCCTCGCTTCTGGAGTAAAGGAAGCTTCAGCCGGGCCACGGTGTCCTCTCGCACGTTTTGGTCACCGAGCTTTCGAAGGCCTTGGCGCACGGCTGAAACAGCACGGGAAGAAGTTCAAGTTGCAGATAAGAAGAATTTACAATAACAGTAAAATGACACTAACCATGATCATAATCACTCATAGTAGTAATGCTAAGACTGCCAGGAATAACAAGAATAAGCAGGGAACGAAAAAGCTGCTGCATGTTCAGGATGGCTAGGACTGCTCCACACCAGCAGACGCGTGTGTCCATCAGAAAACATCGTCGACGTCATGAATGTCTTATACAGACCCCGAACCTTCATTCCACAGACCTCCTTGAACTGGGTTTGGGGTGTAGAAGGCTTCGGGGTGGCTTGAAGCCCAGTCCGCCTGCTCCCAGCCGAAGCCAATTAGGATTGCAGTGGCCTGGCTCGTCGGAATGCAGCAGTAACAGTGTCAGCGGCCGTGGGGCTCGAAGCTGTGATCATTGGCAGCGACAGTGGCAGTGGTAGTGGTCGCAGTAGGTAGCTTTAGGTAGCGGTGTGCTGGAGATGATCAAAACGAAGCGCAAATTCAGGACAAAGACTCGTTCTGACAGAAGTGGCTACCGATGCGGCCGGATAGGGAAGTTTCTATATGGTAGTTGTCAAATTCAAGGTTCCTTTTTGGGCACCCTAAATAATAATAGGTGCCGTATTATATTAAGGACCCAAAAAGGGACCCTAATTTTGACAACCACCCATATCGATCCGAGCACTCTGAGCAGAGACTACTTGGTCTTTCGCTGGCCCCAGGGGCCTTGATGAGGGTGTCGGAGCCGTGAAGCACCAGGCTCTGCTGCAAATCCGCTGCTTTGTGGCGCCACCCTGGGCTGAACCCCTATACAGTTTAGGTGATTGCGCTCAAAGTCGTTCTGAGCACCATGAGCACGGAATCTTCTAAGGGGCATAGCAGCGCAAGGACGTGTGCAGACGTGCGGCATCGCGATCTTTTCTGCTTGAACTTCGTGGAGAGGTCCTGCGAGGACCTGCTTGTGGCTAAGGCTCCCCAAGACGGAGGTCTTGGAACTTGCCATAGAACGATGGAGATTGCAAATAAGTTTTCTTTCTGCGCCACAATCCTGAACTAACCCCGACTTGCGGGATGCACCCAAACGCTTACTAGAAGCCAAGAAAAGACTCCATGGTTGGACTCGCTGCTGCTACCCGCTTAAAATTTCTATTAATGTATCCAGCTTCCTTGTGAGTTCTCTTGGAAGCCACAGAGCATCCTATTTGCTAGGGAGTGCTGATGTTTCTACCCATACCGAGAGCTTGAGGGGCTGCAGACGAAGCGTCCAAGGAGAAGCAGCAGACGAAGAGTCCCAGGAACCATGCAAAATTCTCCAAACTCCAAAGCTCGAAGTTCGCACAGCCCGGGGATGAGGCCCAACGCGACTCCACAGACGCTGCAATCGGAACCTTCAGCTGGGAAAAAGGTAAAGAATTTATCGCACAGCTCTACAACAAACATACATAGGAAGATCAATTTCACTAGTGCTGCCAGCGGAGATCTCTAAGCAGTGAGAGACCGTACCAGAAGCATGCCATTAAGGCCAGCATGTCACGACCACTGTCACATGCGAACGGGCCTGAAATGCCTGGGACAGCACAGGTCGCACCCAGTCGCCATCCGTGTTGCTCCAGCATTTACACCAAGGTATCATCCACGACGATCAATGCGACCAGGAAAAGAGACCAGCAAGTGGCCACCGCGACACCAGGAGACCACCAGGACGCTGCCAAAATACCTTCCCCCAAGTATACCTGGCGTAATCAGAACCATGCCCCCAAGTCTTTCGCCCCAAAAACTGGCGGGATTCAAAAAGATTCGGGAGCATGGCGGCACTGCTTTCCCCCCGTACTGGCCGCTCCAGGACCGGCGCGAAGTACATTTCCCCCCTGCACTGATGTGTTTCGGAAGCAGGAGACTTATGCTGTGTTATGCTTGCCGCTCTTAGCTTGCGAGATCCAGAGGAACACCGCAATTCGCTTACCCCCAAACACTGCAGCGATTCAACGTTGTCGACAGCAGTCTGGGGGAGCTTCATAAAACCTTCAGAAACCTCTACTGACCTTCATTACCAACCGTACGCATAGGCTGCTCGTTTTCAGGTCCACCCATCCCTGGGGTCCCGAACCATGGTCTCGAAGGGTTCTCATGGGTTTGAGGTCGCTTAGGCCTTTTGTTGAGGTCTCATCAATGCTTGTCAGGGTTTACCAGGCTTCTCAGAGTTTCGAGTTTAGGATGTTGCAGTCCAATTTTGGCAAGGAGCCGCTGCTGCTGCACCGCTTTCGACAGCTTTCTGCGATCAACAACCTCAAGTTGCTTCAAGGGTGGGATGAACCTAGGTAATCCCAAAATAGTCCTTATATAAGGGATCCAATATCCTACCTACACCTGCATCCCACATTTTGAGGCCTCCGACAACCTGAGAGGCAGGTGAGGCCAAGCAGCGTAGACAGTGGAGCCCAAGCAAGGGAGGGGCGAAAAACCCAACTTGGATGTGGCTGGTGCGTGTGTGTGTGTGTGTGTGTGTGTGTGTATATATATATATATATATATAACTACATACACATCTCCGACTCTGCGAAAATGTAACAACATCTACACACACATATACATACATATACACATACATTTAATACATATATTGGCTATACAGTTATCGAATTCATGCATGTATCTCTCTGTGGGCTAGCATATGTTACTCCGCATCTGACGATGCGAAAGGAACATCGTACCCAAAGAAGCGTCAACAGCAGCGATATGCCGGTTTGAAATGAAAAGCATTCGAATCTTCTACGTCTAAGGCGGCCGCCCAGTTCAGGGCCAGTATGACCAGGAACGCCTGGGCAGCCAGCCACGAAGCAGGCATCTGAATCACAACATGCTGCTTACAGGTCACCGTCGTTCTCTTGCTGCAATACATGCCTAACCATCTGTATCGGTCTACATCTATACAATTGCGAGCTGTCAGCACGTCATGCAAGCTGCATCAAATGCAGGCAGGGGCGGTCTCGGCGGGTCTGTTTTGATGCTGTAACCACACGCTCTAGTCCATCTCCTGTTTGTGGACGCCTGCCGCGTCCGAACTTTGCTTTGGCCACATCCGGCATATCCTGCATACTCTCCACACGCACAACTACTCGAGGCGAGTAGCACAGTGAGAAGTCTCTGTGAGACCAAAAGCTCAAGGCCTCAGCTCACCTTGGTCGAACAGGAATTGTCGCACCTCTTGGGCGAGGGGCCACGCCACCTGGCGGCGCTACCATAGCGGCTCTTGCTGCCGGCGGCACCGGCCCTGGTGCCAACATCTGAGCCAAGGATGCCATGGGGCGGGCAGGCGCTCGCGAAGCCACTGTGCCTGCAGCCGCCGGCACTATCGAAGGCACTGCGGTTGCTGTCACTGCGGCCTTTGGCAGCACTGCTGGGACATCCAGGCGCGGTCGCTTGGCGGCAGTCGCCAGATCGGCCGAGGGTCTGAGGGGATTGAGAGGCGCCCGTGGAGCCACAGTCCCCACCGGTAGCGGAGCCACAGTCCCCACCGGTAGCGGAGTGGGAGTTGCTGCAACTGCTGGCTGAGTTGCTGCCGCTGTCTGAGCTGGTCCTGGTGGAAGGACAACCTGCCCCTCTGGCCGCTTCGGTATTGATGCTGCGAGCTGCGGTGGCATGGCCTTCGCTTTCGGCGGCACCACCGTTCCATTCACTGCAGCCTGTGGCTTGAGTACGACTTGCGTCTCCACATCTCCGTTCGCCAGCTTGACTTCAAGGGGCATGAGACTGATGGTTGCATTGGGCGTGGGCTGGTTGGGCAAGGGCGGTAAGGCGATCTCCTCCAAGGGTGGTGCCTCAGGAGCCCCGGCCTCTTCACGATGTGCGAAGATTGCCTGGATGTCCATTTTTAGGAGTTCCCTTTGCCATACCCCACCCTTGAAGTAATCCTCCACCTCTGCTAGGGGATAGAGCCGGAAGAGCTCCTTGAAGAGATCCACATCCGGCTTCTGCAGCACCACGTCCAAGTAGCGCTCGCCCATCAGCGCATCAAGCCAAAATCGCTGAGCCGTTTCATCCCGCTCTCGGGTAATCCGCTTCTGAGCCAGAAACGACGGCAGTAAGCTTTTCTGCATCCCGTGCTCGATGTAGTGGCTACACAAATCTACAAGAAAGTTCGCAAGACAGCAAGATTTCGCACTAAGTGCTGCCGAGGTACCACCGCCGAAAAGACCACCGCAAGGACAACACCTTCTCGCATTCGGCGCGGAGCGGGCAGTTTATGGATCAGGGAAACCCTCAAATCATGCAAGTGTGGGCATCATAGCAACTGTCAACCTCATGTCATGAGTGCTGCTCACATGATGATTAGTGTGATAAGCCGTCGTCGCCGTCTTCCTGGCAGTGGCAATGGCAGTAGCAGTCCCAATAGAACTGGCAGCAGTAGTAGAAGTAGAAGTAGAAGCGGAAGTGGAAGTACAAGCAGGAGCAGAAGTACTAGAAGTAGAAGAAGTAGAAGAAGTAGAAGTAGAAGTAGACGTAGAAGAAGTAGCAGTTGCTGTTGTTGTTGCCGTAGCAGCAGCAATAGCACTTGTGGCACCAGCAGCACTTAGCACTAGTAGCACGATTACTAGTATTATTATTATTATTATATTACTACTATTATTTTTAGGAGTAGTAGCAGCAGCAGTAGTAGTAGTGGCACTAGTTGCGGCAGAAGCAGTAGTACTACTTGCAGTACTCGTAGCAGTAGTACTAGTAGGAGCAGTAGCAACGGTAACAGTAGCAGCAGCAGTATGGTAGCAGTGGGAGTAGCAGCAAAAGTAGAAGTGGGAGTATTGCTGTTCTGTCGTTCTTATACTTGCTCTAGCATGACAGATGTTCAGGAACTACACCGGTCATGATAAGGTTGCCGGCGGGCACTGTTAGCTCAAACCCAAATAGTACTCCACCTGCCATTCAACAGCTCCCACATACCAGCGAAGTGGCGTAGAATCATTTCCACCACGGCCCATTGCGGCAGTATCGAAATCAGGAGACGTTTGGCGCCTAGGATGACAGTGGACACACGAAACATCGACTTCTGCATACAGATGCAGGACAACCGCAGTACAACATACGCTATCTATTGATCTATCTGACGATCTATCTATCTATCTATCTATCTACCTCTCTCTCTCTCTCTCTCTCTCTCTCTCTATATACACACACACACGTACATGTGCATGTGTATAAGCTTGTATATATCGCACATACATTTATAACATGTACATAAACATTTACAGTACAATACAAAATACGTATACACATACAATGTACATATATGTGTATATATATATATGTACATACAGATACATATACGTATACACTTTTGTACATCTGCACATGCATGTGTGTATACGTGTATATATATATATATATATATAATCTGTGCTTGCATGCTGCACGATAGGCAAATTAACACTCACATTGTAGACGGGCAAGCACCACGTCTTTGTGCGGCCCGAGGGCCGTAGTAGCCTCAGCATGGGAGGCCAATCGGAAGCAGATTCAACGCGGTTCAGCGGCATGTGCTCACAGAGGTGCTTGGTGCACCGCTGAATGCATCCAAGCAACAGCACCAAGCGCAGCACATGCAGCCTTACCCCAGGAGTCGCATGCATTCAAAAGACTTCGCCAGCTCATGGGAAGCTGCTAAATACGGTCGAGCCGTGCAGTTGTCACTATTATGGGTAATCCGATTATTATTCCTATATTAACAGGACCATCGTCTAACAACAGGAATTCCCCCCTGCCTCGCTTTTGTGCGGGTCATGCGCTTGTTATCTTCAGCTGGGCGCAGGTAAAGGAACCTTTAAAGGAGCCCTCGAAGGAACCCTTCAAAGGAGCCCTTAAAGGAATCCGTAAGGAACCCCCCTTGGCGGAGCCTTATAATAAAACCATCTAGTATCCTTATAGAGGCCTCTTCAAAGACTACGGAATTCCCATTAACACCCCATCAACCCCTGAATGGGCTTTAGGACTTGGTTCGTTTAGGGTATGCGCTTCATGGCTTTAGGGTCTTAGGGGGCTTGACAGGTTTTGCGGGTTTAGGGCTGTGGCCTCAAGACTTTAGGGGCTTTGGGCTTTTCGTACCCAAGTTCAAACGGCTCTAGGGCAGAAAAATTACAAGAACAAGCTCCCTTGGCTAGGTCAGCCCAGCAGCAGACCAGCTGGAAGACCTCAAACGTGCGCCTAAGGTTCTTGGCCAGCATTCGAGAAGTGACGTCCACGAGCTGCACGGACACCACAGCTGCCTCAGACCCAAAACACGACATTCTGCATTTTCTTACGAGCTTCCGAGAGCCTGAGTTCCCGAAACAACGGAGCGAGACTATCCGAGAGCTTTCTACCCCGGGCTTCTCAGGAAAGACCCCTCACCTTCTGACTCGGAGCTGTGGACGAGCGCGGCTTCAGCAACATGGCTGGGGGTTCTGCAGCAACGACAGCCACCGCTGATTCCTGTTTCCGAACATACTATTCCCGAAATCTGCAATGCTTAGAGGCTTAGACGAGCCCAATGCTGTGAAAATTAGTGGAATTGATATCCAGTCGCCGGAACCTTCAGAACTTGCACTCGTGATCAGTGACAAGACGAATGCAAGCAACTGTGAATTTGGTTATGGCAGCAGCTGCCATGCTAGAAATGACAGGACAAGATGTCTTTAACTGGCCTCTGAACACGACAGACCTGCTCCTGGAATTCAGCAGAGCGTCCAGAGCGAAGGCAGCACTGATGGACAGCAGCCAAGAGGTCCTGCGGTGAAGGGCTTTGACTTTGCGATTTTGAGCAACGGTTTCATCAGCAGCAGCAGCAACACCGAAAGCAGCCAAGTGGGATTTGTACCAGTAGTCAGCGGAAGGGGGGAAACGACACTGGATCTGCTGGAACTGACGACCATGCCAGTGGTAAACATGGTGAAAAATTCGCTTAATGAAAAAGTACTACTCAGTTACTACTGCAGAGAAAAACAGGATCGAGATGACAAAGACGAGGAAGACATTGGTAAGTTCTGATTCTCGATGATGGCGCAGAGGATGGCAGCGACGGTGACGACAGTGACGATGTTATGCGATGATGGTCGTGATGGTTGGACGGTGATGGCGGTGATGACGATCACGATGATGATCACGATGACGATGTCGACTATGTTGATGGTGAGGGTGGTGATGTCGGTGAGAATGGTGATAGTGGTGATGATAGTGACGAGACCGGTGCAGGTGGTGTTGATGTGGCATCACATATTCAGCTTTGCGTGTCTGTCCACCATTTGAGGACTCCGGCTTCCTGAAATTTGCAACTATAAACAAATACTTCTGTACATACATATTTTTAAGTAGATATGTACTATGAGATGTACGATTCATGTGCGTAAACAAGCAAGAGCAGCCGAATCCACTCCCACCAAGGATTTGCTTGTGTGCGTGAAAGGGCTTTGAACGGCGCAGGCTCCAGGAGATTTCCGCAAGGAGACTGAGGTATCAGTTCCCTGACTTTCTGTGATCGGCGAATCTGACCACACGGACTGATCGGAATATGTGTGCAGGAAAGGTAACCTTGCCACACATCTGTACGAGAACACTGTCGTGATGGAGCCTCTTCAGGAAGTAGGGTGCCTATCCAAACAACGGCTTAAATCCCGGATGACATGTTATGCTAACACGCACAGACACACACACACACAACGACATGCTATGTGCACAGTACGAGTACATACGTGCATACATATAGCATGCTTACGTACACCACCGTACTTGGATGTGTACATGTGTGTGTGTGTGCGCGTGTCATGGATCTTCTGTGTCGCAGCGCTGGTAGTGTATCTGTTCTTTCTGGGATGTGTGTATGTCATGCTCATACTTACGGACAGATGACACTGGCGGTGTCCGTGCGGAGGAACGTAATATACACCCCTATATCTAGAGTTGGCACGTGTTAAAGTCCTCATTGCACGTGCGCAGGCTCAAATGCAGAGCTACTTGCACATCAGCCTCGTAAGGGTTAGCAGTTAGCACCATGTAAAAACAGCTGAAAGCCCTGAAGCCCGAGACCATGCAACGGCTTGCAAAAACCCGTAGACTCTGCACCCAAGAATCCTGAACGCTGAAGCCTAAACCCTAGAGGGCCTTAAAGACCCTTAGCAACCCTAATGCCCCTAAAACCTATCAACTTAACCCCAACCCCCTCGAAAGAAAAGACCACTTCAGTCAGCGTTATTCCTCACTTTGCCTCACATCCATGACCTTAGCCCGCAACAAGACCCGAAACCGTAAATCCTGAACTCTTAGCACAGGGGCCTTAATAATTAGGATAGGGCCCATTATACTACAAATTTTATGACGAACCCCCGCAATAGTATTAGTAATTAATTGTTGAGGCCCCTATATTACACCTCATTCCCCCCCTGCCTGGTCAGGGGGGGCTCGTTTCCCTCGGGGTCCGGCAACCTCCCACCAGTGTGGAAGCGCACGGACCTGGTCTGCGGCTTTGGTGTCGGGGCTCGGGTGTAGGTAGTATAGTATATACTACCATATACGAAAGTATACCATATATATATATATACATATATATATATATATATGCTAGAGTATACTATAGAAGCTCAGCTCAAAAGGACCAACGGGAGAGTTCAACAAATCATCATGACGTGCTGCCTAGGGACTGGCAGATGAGGAAAGACAAGCACAGAGCGGCCATGTCATTCTCCTTGGCATGCAGGCAACATTCCTATGATTTCGCTATTTTGACGATCACTACGGCATGACCGTTCTTACTAGTGCACCAATACTAGTCTTGTTACTATTGCAGTTATCGTGAGTGTTGCTCTACTACTATATGAAGATGAGCTGGAGTCGTGAGGTGTTATTTTCGATCCATGGACCAATTAGCGTGTAAACAAGGACCGTCCTGTGAAAGAGAAGATTTGCCAAGGAAGCAGGAATTGCGCTTCAGATGCATACGGTTCAGATCCATTTTAGATTAGTTTAAGCATTAGGGTTTGCGTTGAACCAGTAAACCATGTGTTTGACGACGAGCGTCACATCCGCTGTCCCTCGCTCCGAGATTTAACGCTGTCGGAAAATGGAGGACCCAAGCACAATTAAAACACCCTTCCAAACCTCTTCCCCAAACCTGCTGGAAGCCTTAATTAAGTAAAAAAGCCCTTAAACTTAAGGGATTCTAAAAGAAGCCGTCAAACTCTGGACTCTGGGAAGCTATCAAACCCTAAACCTTAAACCCTAAACCCCAACCTTAAACCCTCAATCCCTAAACCCCAAACCCTAAACCCTAAACCCTAAGCCCCAAACCCTAAACCCTAAACCCTATATCAAGCTGGGCCGCTGCCTCGTCCATCTGCTCCTCTCAGAGATCACGGCTTCGGATGCCTAGGGGTTTCTGTAATACACGGTTTAGGGTTTAGGGTTTGGGGTTTGGGGGCTCTGGATACCTTTGAGGGTGCCTTAACAAGGAATGTGGAAGGTTTAAAGGCAGGGGCCTTGAGGGTTAGAATACGTACTGCCCCCTTAAGAACTTAAGGGTTCCTTCAAATAGGCATTGAGAAGCTGTTGTGGTTGTTATAGTGCCGTAAGAACTACAGTAGCTACGGTAGTGTCGCGAATAATAATATAATTATAATACAGCTATGCAGTCATATCAGTTGTCTTGGTAATAGCAGAACGAGACACCACAAACACGCATTTAGTTTCACAACTCCGGCTGCAGATGGTCCGGAGATGCGCTGCCATGGGATCATGTTGCGAGTGCTGGCGTGCGACACTACCCCTGCACGACAGGGGCTGGAACCAGGTTTCAACAACATCGCATGGAACTCACGTTTGAAGTTGGTTAGGAAAAATACTGTTTCTCTGCAGGTACAAAGATATCGGCAAATCCCCACCCTAAACCATAAACCCTATGGCCTTCGGATCACAAAAACAAAGCTGCCCCGCGGGCCACTGCAGTCATACTCATAGAAGTTGGACGAGGGCACGCACAACTGTAGTAGTTGTGGTGATATTAACCGACATTGACAGGACAAAAGTAAAGTCGCAGTTGTAGTTGTTCTTCCTAGTAGTAGTAGTAGTAGTAGTAGTAGTAGTAGTAGTAGCAGTAGCAGTAGCAGTAGCAGTAGCAGTAGCAGTAGCAGTAGCAGTAGCAGTAGCAGTAGCAGTAGCAGTAGTAGTAGTAGTAGTAGTAGTAGTAGTAGTAGTAGTAGTAGTAGTCGTAGTAGTAGTAGTAGTAGTAGTAGTAGTAGTGGTAGTAGTAGTAGTAGTAGCAGTAGTAGTAGTAGTAGTAGTAGTAGTAGCCGTAGCAACAGCTCCAGCAAGACGGGTGCTGGTGGTGGGTGGTGCGGCGGTCGTGGCAATCGCCGTCGTCGTCCTTCTCGCAGTTTGCAAACCTGACATTCCTGCCCAAGGACTCCCACAATGATTCTGTCCTCCCAGAGATCGAAGTAGTCTTCGTCCAGCTGAGAAAACTTGCACATGTACCTGTTCTCAAGAGGGACACCAATCGCACATGACAAGCTCAAGGAATGGGCTGCCAGCCTTTGCGGTCTTCACAGCGCGTTTCGCTGGCAGTGTCGCTCGTCGAAAACTACAACTGTTCTTGGCATTTTTGATCCAAGCACCTCGCAGTCCTTTAAGGGCGTTTCAGAAAACAACGGGGCAGAGCACAGCGCAAGTAACCTTACGTTTAGAAGCCGCCATATATCTTCAGTTCTGTGGCCAAGATACCAAGCGTGGTTGATCTCAGCACCAGCCCAGAACAAGCCGCCGAAGCCTAGATGGAACCAGGTGTCAGGCTTCAGGGTTTGGGGCTTCGCGGCTTCAGAGCTAAAGATGCACGCATGAATCTTACCAGTGCGTGATCAACGAAGCTGCGGCTTATGACTCTCCTCGACTATGTTGTTCTATTGTCCGCAGAAGAAGGGTGTCTGCATATATTCTGCGCTGAAGCCTGCACGGTCCAGTGGGAGCCCACTTGACATGCACAAGACCGCAGTGCAGAGTCAGCTCTATCCAAGATATCAGATATACATGACAACGGCAACTTCATATGATTGGGGGCCAACGCCCAAGCTGCGCAAGCTTAGGTTGTTCCAAGCTATCGCGGCTTGTCGATAAATAACCACTATCGAGCTGCAACCCGAATGCCTGAAGCCCGAAATCCCAAAACCCTACACAATAAGTACTCAACCGAAGCCTGGCTGAATTCAAGCAGCACAGACCAGCAATCGGAAGCACAAGCTCAGAATGAGCTGGCGAGTCTGCAAAGAAGACCTCTTTCAGGTTGAAGGGTTTATCTAGGAGTTGCAGAGTTAGGTCTATTTTTTCTTTTGGTGAGGTTGACAAGACGGTTCACGACAAGGATTGATTGTTTCCGGTATGGGCCTAATCCAAAATCCCTGATGGGTTTCTTGAAAAAGTAGTGTTCATATTTGGGCCTAACTCATCTTCACTGCATGTCCGGGTCGAAAGCTTGCTCTGAAATACTGAAGTCATGACAGCCCGTTGATCAGCTCAATTCATATTGAACACAAGCGATCCGTTGGGTTTGACTACCCGACTACCTTACGGCAGGCGAACCTCCATGCCACCCCTAAAACATCCACGAGAATATGTTGCATCCCTAACTTGCTCCAAACATAGTCAGGCACGGTGAAACCCCACCATCCTAAACACAAAAACCTACCTGGATGCATATAACCTCAAAAACCAATGGTCTATACACTGCTCTACTTAAACAGTCAAACTACAACTCAACTCCCCACTACCCGAAAACACCCCTAAGCCCTAAACCCGCTCAGCTCCCCTTTGCCTCCATGCTTTCTGCTAATATTTCCACTCCATGTGTTTTGCCGAATTTGTGTTGCTGTGGTTAGCCCATCGCCGTGCCCGCAGACGGGCCAGTGATGGCTGACTCGAGTTAGTTCTTAATAGGCATCCATTTAGACGCCAAGTGTCTCGCTTCGTGACAGTCCGCATGGCCGATTGCATAAATCCTAAACCCTAAACCCTGCCTAGACCCCAACTACCCTCAATTATACGCCAAAGACCCACTAATTAGAACCATGAGGGCTCCATTAAAGGGCCATTGGGGGGTCCTGGCAAAGCCTTAACCCTAGCCCACTAAGCCGGTATCCCAAGAGCTGCCTGCTGGAGGTCCCCGAAGCAGTTGATGGCCTGACTCGTGAACTCTAAGGTGAAGGGTCTGGCATCGTAGCTTTAAAAGTCTCAGAGTTGAAGCATCTATCATACTATACTATACTGTACTATCTTGAGGTGCAAGGTGTTTGTCAAGGTACTATGCTAATTACACTATATGATACTATCTCGGGGTGCAAGGTGTTCGTCAGGTTTTCCGGCTTCGCGAGATTGGGGTTCGGAAGTTGTGAGGTGTTTCGGGTTGAAAGACAGGCCCGATTCCTACAACTACCGCTTGCGCTGCCACTCTTGTACTAACAGTAAACTGATACTAACTACTACCAATACCAGCACCAGCACTATTGCTGCTGCTCTTGCTACTGCTACTGCTACTGCTACTGCTACTGCTACTGCTACTACTACTACTACTACTACTACTACTACTACTACTACTACTACTACTACTACTACTACTGCTAGTGGGAGTACTACCTACTACTACTACTACTACTACTACTACTACTACTACTACTACTACTACTACTACTACTACTACTACTACTACTACTACTACTACACCTCTACTGTTACCGTGTAGCAGGCAAGAAGCCGGCGTCAAAATGGCTAGTACGTTGCAGAGGGCAGAAAGCCCGGTGTTGGGACCAGCCTTTCCAAGTGTTTTCCAGAAGATCTTGGGCCGCATCGCGGACCCCGTTCAGACGTGGAGGATCATAATGTGTGAGATTTTCACACAACTTAACTTGATATACTTTATGGCGTAAATAACATGCAACATGCTGTAACACACGTCATATGAATCATGTGGTACATGAAAGTGGCCCTCAGACCTGCAGGTAACATGACGGGCACTTCAGGCCGAAGCACAGCGAAGCCAGTGACGTGCGCAAAAAGCATCGCCCAGGCTTTTACGTCCAGCTCGTGGCGATGAGCACCTGCGACTTCAACTCTTCTTGGTGCAATGATGGTCAGGGTTTCGGGCTCCAAACAACGAGGGCCCGAAACAGCGGGGCGACGTCAAGTGCCATCAGCCACCGTAAGCTTCCTCAACTCAAGGTGCCCAAAGCTCGGAGACTCTCGGGTATTTTCGAGGCCCAGGACCGTAGGAAGTTCCAGTCTCTGAATTGCACGAAAAGACTGCATCGGTGTGGATGTCCGCTTTCAAGCTCTGCAAACAACCGAACCTAAGGGCTCTGGGTTTAAGATTTAGGTTTCACTTCACACTTCACCGGTGCAAACATGAAATGACGACTAAGGCGCTTTGGTCTCCTTCGCTGACTTCGTATTGAAGCCGCACGCGTCTTGCGACAAACCTTGTCCCAAGCAAGACGCTTTGCGCAAGAGCAGGTCAGCAGCGTAGGTACAGGTGTATAGGCAAGGTGCCAGAGAACAAAGTTCATCATCATCATCCAGAAGAGCATATGCACGAAGTCCACCTAGGCTCTCAGGCTGTGTGCTCCTTGCGTCATGGCCACATGTCGCTCATACGCGGCAGGCGCTTCATTACAAAAACAAGATGATGCAAGCCCAGGGTCCACGATGGCGAAGCCGTGGAAATGACGAATATCCTGCAGTGCGAAAGCGGTCTCCGTGCTGAGCCCTAAACCCTAAACCCTATGGGGTACAACGGCTACGTCGGCTACGCGCATCGTAGCCAAGGCGCTGCTGGAATGTCCCAAAACACGTGGTACTCCAGCAGTCCTTACACTTACCTTTGGTTAGTAGGGAATGGAAGAATGGTAGTAATAGTAGCTATAATTGTACCACATTCCTCCATTCCCTACTAACCAAGGGTAAGTACATCACAACTCGGAGAAGGCTGTTTGCCACCAAGAGAATTAAGCCACGGCTTGGGGATGCGAGTCCCAATCGGGCCCTCAAGGCCTTTGCGGCATACAGGATTTAGGGGCCTTTGGGAGTTGACTGACTGTTGCAACTCCGGAGTGAATCACGACCCTGTAGCACTCTTCAGTCGAGGAACGGTTCGAAGCTGAGAAGATGAGGACCTGCATGTGGATTCAAGTTTTCGGGACGCTTTGGGTTGAAAAGTGTGCCGCGTTGTGCCTAGCAGGCGACAGCGAACACACATGCATGCACACATACATGTACATGCACGCACACACACACACACAGAGACATGTACTTCTGCAACACACCCACCCACCCACCCACCCACCCACCCACCCACGTGCATCCATATATTCGTATGTATACATACATAAACAGTTTGATGTGTATATAAATATATGTATAGAGAGAGATGTACACGCATGTATGCGGATAGATCTCTCTATATACATACACACACAAAGAAATATGCACATGCATGCAAACAAATACGAATGCCACATTCAAACCCACTGATCAACATGCATACATATATGTCTATACTACACAGACGTCAACTACATGCATATACATACGTGCATGTGTATGTACATATATATATATATATGTGTGTGTGTGTGTACTTGCCCGGCTAGTACTCGAACATAGAGAGCGACAGAGTCACAGACACAGACAGCAAGTGAGAGAGTGGGCGGGAGGGAGGGAGCCAGAGATAGAGATAGGAGAGAGATGGGAGGAAGGAGAGAGAGAGAGAGAGAGAGAGATTTCGACTGTAGGACAGACTATGTTTCAAGCCATGTAGGCTTAAAAATCCTTAAGACCGGGCAGGCGGCTGCGACAAAGATGTTGATCGCTGAGCTGATCACCTGATGAAGTGTCTCACATGCCCCCCACCTGCAACCAATGACCTACATTGAGGGATTGGGCACTGCAGATTGTAGATTGCTTTCGCACTCACACCGAACACGACAAACTCAAGTCCCATCGGAACCGACATGACTGCGACAGATAAAGATATGGGCCAAGACAGCGCTAACTAGATAGAGAGAGAAGACACGGAGCTAGCCGCCAAGGGACAAAGCTTTCAAGAACCTCCACCAACCCAATAGTGGTAGTAGCTGTCGTGCTAACACTTCTGGAACCCTTTCAAAACGCTTTTTAAAACGTTCCAAGAGCTCCAGGAACCTCGGCGAGGGGACACTGAGCCCCGCACTCTCCAAGAATACATCCTGGTTCAGGCATGCTGAAGGTCACAATGCCAACAGCAACGGATTCAACCTTACACAAACTTGCAGGGTCTCTATAGTCTCTAGGTCCCCAGGTGTAGAGTGTGACAGGCTTAGCCCAGAGAATGTCGCACAAGATCGTGCAAGCACGCCAAAACCAAGCCTGGTGCTATCTTGCATGCACTGCCTGCTGATTCAGGCCCATATACCCCCCGCCCAAAACCCCTAAACCCCCACACCCTAAACCGTAACCCAAACCCTAAGCCCCAACCCTCTCCGTACATCGAGAGCATATAAGCTGTGGCATACTGGACCTTTCTTGTCTCAGGACGTCTTGAGGAGTAGCGGAGTACCGAAAAGTACGATTTACGTGGCCGAGGATTTTATGCCCCGCTTTTGTGAAAACTATACTACTGTAATGTTCCGGAGGAGTAGCCGGTTGGTCCTGTTTGTTCGGATTCTATGGGGGAATGGGGGCCTGAGTTCGACGAAACAAGTAATCGGTCAAGAACTCGTCCTGCCACAGCAACCTTCACTTCCACTGAACCGCAACCGCAAGCACGAGCCAAGGAAAGCAAAACAACCTCGGAAGCACGGGGATTTAGAGCTTGGGGTTTCAGGCTTTCAGGTTTAGGTTTTCAGGGCTCAGGAAGAGAGAAGTACATACAAAAACCCATATGGCCCATATGAAACTGATACTGGATACATTTGTTATGGAACTCTAGAATACTGTTTCACAAGTTGAGCCTGAGGCTATACTGTGCTGTGCTATACCGCAAATCGGCATGTGCCACCCTTTTGCCTAAGTCTTCAACAACCGGTTCCCCCAGGCAGATTCAACCGGCTTCTCCTGATTTCAGGGTCGGTGCTGTTCACCAAATAGAAGAGCGCCTCAGCAGCAGTGGTAATAAGAGTAGTGTTTTTAATGTTCTTGTAGCACAGTGCTTCTATAGAGAGAAGAGACTGGCAACAGAGATTCCGCACTGTCGCTTGAAGGCAATTCGATGCAATTGTAGCTGCATTCAGACATCGCACAGCCAAGGCAGCAGCCATCATGAAAGCCACAGCGCCAAGAAGCCTCAGCTTTCTTCTCAACGTGTGATTTAGCGCGTTGTCCTGCTATTTTCTTGTTAGGCTTCTGTCAAGGAAACGGGAGGACACCGAAGTCTCCGTCTCAGTCTGTAAGGTGCATCCTTGCAGTCACAAATCCTTGTGCAGCTGTGCGACATCCATGCCACAGTTATGGAGATGTCAAAATGCAGGTCGTCGATCGACACCACCCGCTCGGGGCGGCCTCCGTCCAAAAGACAGCAATGAGCGTAGGGATGGGTTGTCATGTCGAGCTTTGCATATATGCCTGGAGCCAACATCAATCCAAACAATCATGCAGTTTGTTAATGCCAGCTGAAGCTGCATACTCGCTGTTACCACCAACTCCATGACGCTTGAATAGCAAGTCCCACTTGCTGCCATGCTGTGGCACCTGTGATCTCAGTATTCTCGCAGCCACAGAAGACCCTCTCATCTGAAATGGCACATGTGGAAAATCTCTTCTCTCCGAAACTTTCCCATGCTTTCTGCAACTATCTTCAGCTATCTTCAGCTCCATAAAGAGCGAGTGGTAAGTCTTCTGTTGGGATGTAGCAGCTCGCTATGCCTGGTGCTGGCGGCGCTCGTCAGTCGGCTGCTCGATTTCCGCGATCACAGGTATTACCGAGAGTCTCATGACCACTGATGTTTGATGGGATGCCAAAAGGGGGGTGTACTATGGGAACCCTGATCCCTACAAAACCCCCATATGCTAAAACCCCTTTTGGCCTCCTATGAATGTTCATGTATGCACGACTCACGCCCGGCCTCCGTGAGTCACTGCCGCAGTGGAACTCGTCAGCAGACTTTGCAGGCCAACCTCGTGACACAGGAACAAGACTAGGAGAATGAGAATGACCATCCAAACAGTGGTGATCACAAGTGGCTTCGTTTAAACATGTAAGAAGAAGAACTTAGCGACGTCGGCGAATAGCAGTAGACACGGCTGCAAGAGAAGCAACAGAAGCATCATCAGCCAGCTTTCACGAGCTCTTCGCGCCTGTGCCACCTCCCAGAATCTATGTACATAAACCCAGCCGGGGAGCGTAAATCAGAGCTGCCGTGATCAAGCTGGCAGCACGAGATTGTCTCAACAGTCTTGGCGCTCTTCCTAGACCGAGTTCACGACAGACTCCAAGAATTTCAGGGCTTCTGAGATGCTATAAGGGGATCCAGAAGTTGGTCACGATCTCGCACTTCCAATTTTGCTTTCACGGGATTGCATGTGCATCCCTCTAGTCCCAAACCGCAGTCACACCCCCAACCGAAACTGCGGAAGCATCTGCCCAGACTCCACGAGAGCTCTACATGCACCCACAGGCGCTTTTCCAGGACCCTAATATAGCGACCTTAATGATTAGAATAGGGCTTGGGGGCATATTAAACTATAATCAAACAAGGAACCCCCAAAACCCTATTCTAAATCTTACGCCCCCCTACATTGAAGACTTATGCAAAACTCCCACCCTGACAGGTTCCAGCAGACTCCACAAAACCCCAGGAGCCCAGATCTAAAAAATCCCAGGGCGCTGTTTCCAATGCAGGTCTATGATGGTGCAGGTAGGCTTGATGGACAATTTCCTGACCCTTGTCATGCTATACTTGCCCTAAGTCCTAGAAAATATGGTGTGCTCCTTCTGGTGAGGATGCAGGAGTTTGTCCGCCAGTGGTATGAACACGATTCTTAGCTGAACCTGCCTTGAGCAGCCTGGACACTTTGGAGACTTCTCTCACCGAGATGCCAAGCCATGGCTGAGAATATGCAATGGCAAAACGAATACTAGGACTAGTGGAGTTGGAACTGATAGTAGCAGTGCTGTTAGGCATGTATGCATGTACGTATGGTACGTACTGTATGTATGGTATGTGTGTGTAAGTATGTATGTATGTATGTAGGTATCTATGTACGTATGCATGTATGATTATGTATGTATGTATGTATGTATGTGTGCATGAATGTATGCGTGTATGCACGTATGTATGTCACAGATACACATATACATATACATGTGTGCAAATACGCATGCATACCTGTGCACATACTCGGAGACATACATACATATATCCATAAGTACCTACATACGTACACACATATGCATAAATGCTTATGTATATATATATATATAGAGAGAGAGAGAGAGTAAGATAGATAAATAGATAGATATGCAACGTCATACATTCATGCATGCATATATCTATATGCTATGTACACATACATATCGATATTTCTATACACATGTTTGTTTATGTACGTGAGATACTGCCCCTAGCCTCGCAGAAATTTAAAAAATGGGTCGCTGGGTAGGTTTTAGGGTGTAGGGGTTCAGGGCACAGGGCTCAAGGTTTGGGGTTTATAGGGTCGAGGTCACAGCATCAAGGATCATAATGTCAGCTTTGTGCATGAGTAGCCATTATCAGGCTAGTGTTCGCGGAGGGTTGGTGAAGAAGCTAGGGAGGAGGCAGCTTAGGCTAGGCGTTGTCGTACCAAATCCTGTCAAACCCTAAACGCTCAATGCTCCGTGTGAAGGCCGAGGGATAGAAACGAGCATGTGTGGACTCTCCGGCTTGGTGCTGTTTGTTCAATCCCTCTACTCGGATGCATTTTGCCAGAAGTTGGGTCCTCTTTCCGGGTCTTCCAAAACATACGTCGCTTATTGCGAGGGACCTGAAGGAGCTACATAGGTTGAGAGCTAACCGGATGGCTCTAGATCTGCACTCTGTCTCCTCCCCCCTCAACTAAGCAGCGGCTGCCAGTGTGAGCCAAACGGAATTGGCAAAGGAGAGCCGCGGGTCGTGACGTGTACCGAGCGAGATCCATGTAGTGAGTCGGCGCTCTGGCATCTGAGCAGCATGAGCTCAAGGCTACCTACTTGTATCGCTGCTATGAATCAGTGTCCGTCTGTAATCACCGACATACAGAACATGGTCTGGACTAGAGTGGATCGGAACAACCACGCACAGTTATTGAACAATTATTATTGTAAGAACCTGTGACATATGAAATCCCCAAATTCCCGAAGGGAAACAACCGTGACAGGCGGCACTCCAGCGGGAGCCTCACAGGTACAAACGCCCATGACGGCCAGGGACATTTCCAGCAGCTGAGCATCTCCGGATTGCACCATCTGCGGGGATCGTTTCAGGGGGCTTGGCTTGAAATTGAGAGGTCGCAGTACACATCCATGCATCCGTCCGTCCATGTATCCATGCATGCATGCATTCATGCTTACAGGATGTGGAGCTCAGGGTTCGGGGCGTCTGAAGACTGTGAAGTGCAGTGTTGAACACAAGCTATAGCTTAGGAGTACGGCTGCATATAAGATGGGCATGCCAACCGAGCCTGAACGACCCAAACGATTTCTGCAATACCATAAACAGTTGGTATACAACTACAAAGCACCTGTAACTCTCGCCAAAAACGGGCACAAAAACAAACAAACAAACAAACAAACAAACAACAACAACAAACACACAGCAAAGATTCAAGTATAGCTACATGCCCGAAGATTCCCGCCCTGCGAATAACACCCTGCAGCGGCAAATGCTAAAACTTTCAAAGACACCCTTCTTTAAACCGGATCGTTGCCGTCTTCTTTGCTGGCCTCTCGCAACCGCACCGCAAGCGCCCGGAGGGCACCAAAACACCTGGGTGGGTTTAAGGCTTGCAGGGCTTTGGCTTCCGGAGGGCCCATCATGCTCATGAGGCTCGCAACATCTGAGATTTTGCTTACAGAACCCACGGCTTCCGCCTCGTACAGAAATGTAGAAGGTTCATAGACTTATAGAGTTTACTAGGTTCTGCGAGGCGTTTCATCGGTGCATCACAGATGCAGCTTACATTGCTGGTCCTGGTGATGAGGGGTCAGGGGTTTGCGTTTCCTGCTGCTGCTAACACTCCCACTTAAACTCAATCCTACACACACACTCTCTCTCTCTCTCTCTCTCTCTCTCTCTCTCTCTCTCTCTCTCTCTCTCTCTATATGTATATATATATATATATATATATCTATATTTTTATAGATAGATATCTGTGTATATATAATCATACATATATACATATATACATATATGTATATGGTTATATACATATTAGAAGAGACCCTTGAACCCTTTAAACCCTCGAGCTCATCTTCACAGGGAGGACATCAGGCCCGAGCGCAAAGGCTGCGAGGAAGGCTCGGCGGGGACGGATGGGCTCGTCGGGAAGCGCCAGTCGCCTCTACTGGGAGCTCTACAGCTGGTACTAACAATCGTAAAAAAACAGACAACAAAGAAATGGTATAAACATTGGCTATAGTCCTATATCAATAATGGTATTAAAAACCATATTAAGGACAGTTGTTGTTATAATAACTACTATAGCCTTACGATGCTTACTGCTTGTAATTTCCTTATTGTTATTCAGAGTTTCATTATTATGGTGTTGAGGATTTGGGGTTTAGGCCTGTTCAAGATATCACACACGGACACGAAGCCCTCATTAGCAACACCCCCCACCGATCTACGAGATTCTCGACTGATGGACGGTCTGCGGAGTAAATATTGGAGGCAACCGAGCGGTAGCCGTGGTCTATGGCAGATCGTCTCTGTCTCTAAGGTCCAGAGGATGATAGGTCCGTCATATTCATCTGCGAGGGAGTGCTGGAGCTATACACCTAGAACGCTGCAACTCCTCTTGTCACCAGCCGCGGGACTGCTCGGATCAACCTCTGAGAGCGTTGCCGTTGCGACAATGCCCAAGAGGCTCAGAGACTGGCGCATTCGGCGTGCAAAAGCAGACCACTCCTCGAAGGAGATGCTGGCACCGCCCTGTCGCGTGGCGAGCTTTCGAATGGTCTCCGCCCGGGCATGGAGCTCCAATAAGGATGGCGGAGGCTTTTTGGGGAGAGGCTTGGTCCCTGAATGCTCTCGCACGCTCACGGACATCCAATCTTCACATGGCATTGCGAACTCTTGCAAGCTCAGGAGCTGGCAGTTGTAAAAGGGTGCCTGCAGCCGCCAAAGGAACAGCGGTGCACCAGGTTTCAGGACGTTGTCCGCAATGACCACGGCCCCACTAGTCAGGAGCCCCCGCCTCTCCAGGACATCTAAGTCCTCGTCGTAGCGGGAGCCACGTTGATCCATAAACACCGCTCCAAAGAGAGTGGCCGTAGCCTCACCGTGCCAGCTGGGCAGCAGAACCTGGCTGTGACCGGTCCAGACATGCACGGCGTCTGCTTCCCGGCCGGCCAAGGCCAAGACGTTCTTCGCGATGACCACGTGGATCGGATCTGCCTCCAGGCTGTGAATGGAAACTCCCGACTTTAGGCATTCTGCCATGCGAAGTGCCGAGTAGCCACAGTAGGTGCCAATCTCCATCACGTCAGATTCTCCCTCTGCCCCAGAGACAGATGCCAGCAGCACCTGGGCCTTGCGATCCCCCGCAACTTTCAGCCATCTGCTCCCACCCTGCCGCCCAAAGTCTTCGATCGCCATGCACACAGACCGGGCTCCGCAAGCGAGCCCCGCATCAGAATCCCCCGGCACATGTCGCAAAACATAGCGCAGGAGCTGCAACTCCTTGAAATACCGGTAAAGCCCAAACCTCCCTGTCGTCGCATAGCCTGCTGGCCCGGCTAACGGCCGCAGCGGTCGCGGTGTCGCGGCACTTTGGATCGCCGACACCGCGGCATGTAGCTCGACCGATACGCTCGGCGGCGGTGGAATGCCGTCGACAACAGCTTCCGGCAGCATCTGCATCACTAAATCTCTTACCTGCAACAGCTGGTTCTGTTCGCAAGCCGACATCATCGCAGCGATGGAACGCGTGTTGGGTGCCACTCGCTGGCGCCCGAGCGATTGTAGAACATCCAATGCCAATGCCCAGACGGCGGCAGCACTGCATGCTAGAACGACGGCACCGGCACTCACTGCATCCACACCGAAGAAGCGATTTCGAAGCTGCAGCAGGGAGAAGGCTGAGGACCAGCTGCAACCTTCTTTGCCGATTAAGCTGTTGTAAGCCAGCGCATCTGGCTGCAGCTGTCTCCTTACAAGCTCCTGCATGGCCGCTAGCCCCAACCCCCACCCCGACAACACATCGAGCCAGGATCCGCAAGCGATGATGTCCGGCTCAAGCTCGTGCAGCCTCAACTCCCGAAAGAGGCGCTGAGCTCTGGACCACCTTTCAGCCCCGCAGGCTTGCATTGCGGCACTGTACCCCACCATGTCTGTTTGGGCCAACCTTTCCACGATACTGCATAGACTACGAATCGCCTGCTCCCAATGAGGCCCAGAACAAGCTTTGGTCACAATGTTTTGGGACACGACATCTTCAGATAGCGATGCAAGTTTAAGGCACAGCTGCCATTCGTCGCCTTCCGCACATGCCTGCATAACACCATTCAGTGCCATGTCATCCAAAGATAGCCTTCGTTGCATCGCGGCCACGGACAGCAGAACTGCCTTGCTCCAGCGGGATGCCTTCTCGCAACCAGTAACAGCGGCAGTACATCCCATGATGCTCGACGAAGAGGGCGTGTCTTTGAATAGCTGCAGCGTCGTCGTCCACTCACTCCGGCGAGCGCAGGCAGATGCAGCCGAGGTGCATCCTCGACTGCTTGGCAGAAGCTCCGGTTGCTTCATGAGGCGAAGTGCCCGTTCCCAGCAGGCCGCAGCCTCGGCGGCACCGATCCCGGCACTGAGGGCCACGGAATCCAGCCGAAGGCCTCGGGCCCCCCGTGCCACACTTGACAGCAGTTCCTGTGCCTCTTGCCAGCGTTGGGCTTTGCCATATCCGGCGATCCCAGCCGTGGGAGTCAAAAGGCTGGGCCAGGAGCCCAGCCGTGGACGTCGAAGGCGATCCAAGAGCTCAGTGAGCCAAGGCCAGGAAAACGAAGCGAGTCGCAGCGTTCTCAGCACTTCGGAAGTCGGAACTCCCGGTGCCTTTGGGCTCTTCAGCCCCGTCCCTTTCAGCTTCTCCAACAGTGCGCTCACTGCACTCCGCCATCGAGGCTGAGGGGCCTCCACCGTGGCAGCCATGGGAGGACGGAGCCATGGCCCCTTTTTAGAGGAGAGCCCAATACTCAGGGTCCCCAAAGAATCCTTGAACGGGGGGCCACTCGAAAGGCCTTGAGACCCGAAGCCCGAAACACTCCTCGATCCTTGAGTTTGTCATCGAAGCTGCAGCATGAGGACGTGGGGTGTACCGTAATCCTCAGGCCTCAAGTTGAGTGGCAGAGATCAGATAAACCTTAAACCCTAGCTAGGGCCCCATTGATACCCATTGATACCCTTTAGACGCACCCTAAATCCCAAACCCTATGTAAACCGTAGCCAGATCCGGAATCCCACGGATCCTGGGACCTTGAGCCCAAACTGCAAAAGCCCATCCAGCGCAAACTCAAAGCCTACACATAGCAGTCGTGGCCTCAACACTGCCCGCAGCACAGCCAGCAGTGGGGGTGTCTCGCCCTGCTCCTGCTCATACGGGCCGTTAGCCTTGTAAGTGCCACTTCTTGAGGGATCCTCGGATTCTGAAAATCTTCCTTGGTGCTTTCTAGCATCCGCAATCTTCTGGGGTGCCTGAGCCTTATGCCTTGTTGCCTCTCATGCGCGGCTTCCGCTTTCTATTACTACATTACTACATGTTGATTATGCCCCACTGTCCCGGCGCTCAAAGAAAAGCTTGCCAGCCTTGTGACCCTATGACAAGCACGAGGACTAGGCTCGGGCGGTCCGCTCTACAGACATCTCTGTCGCATTCAGCGCTCCCCAAAGCCAAATTCCAGAGACCTATAAACTCGCAATCCGGAGCCCAGCCTTTTCGTCGATGAGCAAAGATATTCGCCCAAAGTCAAGTGCCGGAGGCACCGGAAGCAGCGCCGTGGCCTGCATTCAATCGCGCCAACCACAGCACGGGGCATCCTGCAAGAATGATGAAGCAAAGCGTGAATCTGCAAGCCTGTGCACTTGCATTCGCCAGCTCCTCCTCTCTGCGGCTTTCTCTTGGTATCTATCTATATACAACATCTCTGTCTTCCTTTGTTTCGTTCGCTTTTTCGTTCTTTCTTTCCGTGGGATCGAGGCTTCAACTGTCTGGAACCGGCCATCCGGCCTCTCTCCGTCTCTCTTTCTCTCTCGCTCTCAGAAATCTACGATGGATTTTTGCAAGGATGTGTCTAGCTAGGTCCGTGTAATTACACTGTTGTCTATCTTGTGCCTGGGTTTGCACAGGATATTGGTTATATGTATGTATGTGTATATATATATCCTAGGAGTTCCTATGTAGTTCCTTTTTCTGGTTTCGGTTGGGAAACCATATCTTTCTGGTTCGAGGATTTTGGGAGTTCAAGAATAGGGTTTGTATTCTTCAAGAATCTTGAATATATCATATGAGAAATCCAAGAAAGTCAAGAAAGAAGATCCGAAAGATATCGAAATATGAGAAGTGAAGACAAGATGATGTTCGTGTGCTGATGCTGATGATATGCTTGCTCTGCCTCAAATCAACGGTCGTTCAGCTTTTTTATCGCTCACCCCGCCACCGAAGTCTGGTTTCGATCAACCATTTCTGCGCCGTGCGCAGCGGCATGGCCGTTGGGTGCGGCGTCCTCGAAATAACAGAAGCCCTGCCAACATAATCCTCGGCCATGGCAGTCGAGAACGCCATCGGATTCAAGAGGCGTTGCTGTTGTCTTGAAAGCTGCCCCCTGAGATCCATGCGCACATGATCCAAATAGTGAAGCTTGGGGGTGATATTGAAGAATACCAAACGGTCCCGGTTAGCATCATAAGCGAGCCGAATGTAGTGGATCAGAAACTTGTCCAAAACTGTCAGCGCACTTTGTCCTTCAGTTGGAGTCATGAAGATCCGGTCGGCTTTAAAACATATCCGCATAAAATCATCCAGGCCTGAGTTGCTTCGAACATAGACATTATCTGCTTGGGTCAGTTTACATGCACAACTTCAACAACATGACAAGCACAAGCAAGGCAACAACAAACCTCTCATGACATGAGCAAGATACCATGAGCACAAGCAGACATGTTGTCGATGTAGTTGCTTGCTTGAAGTGGTCGCCCCAAATAATCCGCAAGCCACGATAAAATCAAGTACGTGTCCGAAGCTTTGAAGCTACAGGCAGGCATGCTTTTTGTAGCATCTGTCCAGGAAAGATTCTCTTTCGTCCAGTGCTTAACCATTGGCGTCATCTTCAGGACGTGCTTGCAAAAATGCCTGAAATCATTGTAGGCCTCCTTTAGCCTCACAGGAATGCTTCGCCCGCCATCCATATTTGTGGGAATGAAATGACCCAGGTAAACCAAAAAGCAGATCGCAGAAGCCAAAAAAGTGCGACCTATTCCCAAGCTGACGATATGAAAAAGATCTTTCGCCAAAAAGGTCGCCTCGCCGTTCCTGGTTAAAGCAGCCAACGGTGGCTCAACGCTCCATGGGACGTTCTGGCCTACTGTAGCCCTCCAAGAGGCTGTTGAACGAACATCAGTGAACGGGATGGTTTCCCCATCGGCCAAACACCATGGACACATGGGGTTCGGAACACGTAGGAAATGTCGGTTGCAATGAAAAATCTTGGCCTGAATTGGGAGATCACCTTCCAGACTTAGAAAGCACAGAAAAAAAGTTCCATGCTTGGTGGCAATACCAGTCTCCATAGCGGATGTTGCCTGCTTGGCCAACTCCTTCATCAGTGAGTCCACCACTTCGTTGCCCCATTCCCAACCCACATTGTGCTCAGTATAAGCGTCGTGACCCATGGCAGTCCAAAAAAAATATCGGAGCCAACTTGCAACACCAGATGCGAGGACTGGTCCCCACGAGCACTGGAGAACAGCACTCTTCCGAAGCCCCGTGCCCTCATCTACATGAAACTTGCAAGGGATACAAAACTTTAATTCGTCTTGTGAATGGACTCGGAATACCATGCTATCGGGATGAACTTGACGAAAGGTCCTCCAGAATCTCAGAAAAAGCCCCTGTGCTGATTCCACCGATCGACCTGCAAAAAGCTTATCCTCATAGCTACGGAAGATCTCCTGGGCCATATCTTGTATGCATAGAATAGGATGTTGCACCGTGCCATCACCATCAGGAGATGGCACTGGTATGTGCTTGACTGGGACACGGAGAGCAAAGCCACGCTTGGTCACAGCATCATTGAAGTTGCGAGCCTTGTTCTTGCTTGTCTTGGACTCAGCAAGCTTAACCACAATATCTTGTCCAGGATGCCCAGGCAACATTGTTTCTGCTGTATTGCGTGCATGAGAGCTCGCACTGCTGGCTGTCCCATCCTTCGCATATCGATCTTATAACAAGCGAAGCAACAAGACAAGCCATGCACAACAACGACACAAGCTTGCTCTTTGTCTTGTATGCATGATGGTTGGAGTGCCAGTCTGTTGTTGCTGGATTCTCGTCTTGCCGTCGTTACATGCTAATTGTCTTGATTACGGTTGTTGCTGTTGTCGTTGTTGTTGCTGTTCCTGTTGTGATGGTGTTGTCGGACGGGGTGGTGCTAGTGCTGGGAGCAGTACCGGTGGTCGTAGTAGTGGTAGTCGGGGTGGCAGCAGTAGTGGCGGGGGTGGTCGTCGTTATTATCGTCGCCGTGAATAAGAACTATTTTGACTGCGATTATTATGGTGGTTGTGCTTGTGGATATTCTTGTTATTGATGTTGTTGCTGGCATGCTGTTGATGCTGATGTTATTGTTGTTGATGTTGTTGTGCATGAGCATGCAAACAACTCAAGCCATGCGGCCACATAGGTGATGAGCACATTGGTCACGGCTTCAGCACCTGCGCGAGGAGGTGGGCTCAGTAGTAAATTACAAACCTAGCAAACTTCACATCATGCAGGGGCAAGACATCGATCCTTTTCAGAAGCAGCCACTCGGAACTCTGGCTACTGGGTCCCCAAGTGTTCAACATGCCAAGAAGCTCCGTCTTCTGAGTATGCAAGTACTCTAAATCGAGCCTTCAGTAAATGGCTCATGACCCTTTATCGAAGTATATTCCCAGAGGAGCAATTGCATGTTCGTATTCCAGCTGTGCCCCAGCCGCCTGTATGAACTCAGCACTGCAGCTATGTAGTCTATTATGCGAGAATGCAGTGTATCGTCTACCCAGGTCCGGTTTGTCGCAGTGCATTTACCTAGATCAGATTACCATTCCCAGGTCCACACAGGCAGGCCAACACAGAAGTGAAAACTCTGGAGCAAAACATGGCATGGCCCACACAAGAAGTTCTTTGGTATGCTGTTGAAGCAGTGCTATATGTTGATTAGCTGCATGGAGGGTGCACAAGACTTAAGACTTAAGCTATAGGCTGTAGTGCATGGCAACTATAGTCGACCATTTGCCATGGGGCTCAACTATCAATCTCCTCTTTGGCTGCAGGCTTCGGTGCCCGTTTGGGCTTCGGAGCATAATGGCTCCTTGGCTGCAAAAATGGTTTCAATAATCATGCCGTTAAGATATCACATGCCTGTGTTAATTGCGATGCTGCCCAGCGTCTTGAGCGAAGCAATGTTGTTGCCAAAGGTGGTCACCCTTAGCTTGTTCTGTTCAGACTATATGATATATCTGTACTTTTGTAGCTTGGTGCTGCAAATGCACTGAACTGAGCCCATAACGCATCACGAATCTTTCGGGTGATGTCGGTGAAGGCGACGGCATCCCTTAATCAGCTGGTGTTGTTTACCCGTGATCTGACAGAAACGCACAAGCAGCATAATTTCAGCGCAAGTCACTTTTCCACAAGCTCCATGTCACAGATCGCTTTGTAGAAGACATTGAGCTCACCTGAGAGACGACAAGTTATTTTGCAATGAAGTATATTGCACATATATATTCTTGCCCAGCATGAGCATGCTGTCTTGACATGCAGCAACAACAGACACACACACACACACACCATGAAGCATGAAGCAGAGCTTGCTCATCCTAAAATTGCAGCCAATTGCACCCAACGTTCTTTCACAAGCCGTCAAATCATCCCTCGGTTTGAGGCATGACAACATGCAACAGAAGCAGTCCAATCAGCAGATTCATAACCATCAACAAGACAATGTTCATGTGCTGTGTGACAAGAGACTGGTGTGTACTGCATTTTTCGTCGACCAATCTGTCTTTGACCTCCTTGAGCACGGTTCGCTTGTTTAGCAGTGCTTTTTTGTACTTTCCCAGGTTGGCGGTCAGGTCCTTATCCCCTTCCACGATCAATGGCAGACCTGTCTTCACCCCTCCCCTGCCACCCCCCTTCCTCCCGTTTTTCCCCTCAGCAGCTTTCGAATCCGGCACCGACTCGTCGTCGCTGATCTCGAAGGAATCGCCGCACCCGAGCTGGAACTGGTCGTTGAAGAATCCTGCCTCTTCCATGAGCTCCTCCAGCTCCCTGAGCTTCTCCTGCCCTTGCCTGGTTTTCAGAAGAGAATGTCCAAATAGGTTTCTTTGTCACAACTTGAAATAGCCAAGGCCAAGGAGGAAACAGACTTACAGCCGAGTTTCTGCACCGTATCCGAGACAAGCACAAGAAACTTGTATTCACCCGTATACGGGCAAGTCTTGAATAGCCGCTTCGCATTGCAATACTTCTTGGCTCCTTCGACCTTTTCCCTTAAGTGTTGATAGTGTGCTTGATGAAAACGACCTAAAATAACCAATAGAATGAGGCTCATGTTAATACAATACAAGGCTCTTGGGCCAACCTTTGGCCTCCATGTCGGCGGTCGTACACCATTCAAACCCTTGAGTGTTCTTCTTCCACTCTTTGGTAGACTGCCGCAAGCGTATCAGCGCCTCCAAACGACCCTTGTTGATGCTGTGATCGTCTGCAGGGCTGTAAACCTTTACCACGAAGTCTCGCAGCAGTCGAGCCCGCTTTAGCCCTCCTGCATGGACATTGTATATATGTGTCAAGGACAAGGTACCCATAAGCTCATGCATCATGGAGGCATGCACAAGCAAACGAACCCACCCACATGCACACTGTCGCTCTCTCTCTCCTCTCTCTCTCTCTCACACAAGCAAGCGCTGTCCCTCTTCCCAGGCTTTGGTGATTTCTGCGAGGGTACCCTTTTTGCTCTTCACCAGGCGGTTCAGGAAGTGCCATTCGGTAGGGTGCGACGTGCTATTGTATGCTTGCTCGCTGGCCTTCCTGTCAGAACAAACCCTGATTCAAGCAGCAAGCCAACATGCAGGCATGGATGCAACTTGCACAAGCGACATCAAGCACACATGAGCAGAGCATGCTGAGTGCAAGCGAGTCACACACCGACTGCCGGGGCCGGGCTCCCGGGTGGCGGCTTGGTAGCTTGCTTGGGCTTTGGGGGGAGTCGTGGCATCGGTTTCGCCTGCACCACCTTCTGTCTCTTGGGCTCGGCACTGTCCCCATCATCCTCAGGCTCTGTTGCTGCTGCTGCTGCTGTTGCTGCTGTTGCTCCAGCTTCTTGCATTTGCTGCACTTGCTGCATCAAGTATTGCTTAGCAACAGAGTGGGGATTAGGAGCTGCAGGAAGCTCTGCTGCAGCCGCAACCTGCCTGACCCTGTCCGAAAGGCGGTTGTTGCCCATTGGCGATCGCGACCGAGTCGGTGGCTCTGGAGCCGGGGGAGTTCTGGGCTGAGCGATGGGAGTCCGGGGCGGAGTAGCCTTTGGTACGGGAGGGGGTATGGGAGGCAGCGGAATATCTTTGGGCCAATCCGCCGGGATTATATAGGCACGGGGAACCCCGGGTGCCTTGGACTGGCTACTCTGAGCAATCATGTGATTGCGAAGACGCTCTGCCCTTGCCTCCAACTCGTAAAGCTCCTTTGCCATTCTCTGGCTCTCCTGAGCAGCTCGTCTCACCTCTTCCTCCTCCAGCAACAGCCGCTCCTCTTCTGCGGCTCGGGCAGCTTCATCCTGCTCTCGCTGCAGTCGCTCTTGCTCCATCCTTTGCTCCTCCATCTGCCTCTGCTGCTGCAGCTGTTGCTCCATCCTTTGCTTCTCCATCATTTCCTCCCTCTGCTGCTGCTGAAGCAGCCGCTCCTGCTCCACCATGAACTGTCGGCGCCTGTCCTCCTGAATGCTCATGGCCTCCAGCATGGGTCCACCGACAGATCCAAAGGAAGGCACAGCTGCTTGCCCCGTGCACCCCTGCTGTTGCATCTGCACAAGCACAGCCTGGTGCTGCATCTCAAACTGCTTCTGCTGCTCGTTCAAGAAGTCCATGCGTGCTTGCTCTTGCTTGATCAGGAACTGTGTCTGCTGTTGCTTCATGACATCATGTTGCTGCTGCAACCAAGCTTGCTGCATTTCTACTGTCGAGGGCCCACCTGGCACCGGTGCCTCTTGCCTTGCAGCCTCGTACATCTGCTCTGCAAGCAACTTTTGCTGCCGCAACAGATCCTCAGCAGGAGGCCCAGACACTTTGGGCTCCTGGGGCACCCATCCCGGCGGCGGGCAAGCCGGCTCCTTAGGCCCCCATCCCGGCGGCGGGTAGCTCGGCTCCTTTGGTACAAGCGCCGGTTCCTTTGGCATTGGTGGCATCGGCGGCTCCGGGGGGAAAGGGGCCCGTTCCTCGGGTGTGGTCGCCTCCTTTTTCACATGCTCGCTTGTCGGGGCCGCCTCCTTTTGCTGCTTTCCTAGGATGTTGTTGCCATGCAAGGATCATGTCATACATCAGCATGCAGCAGACATCGTGACAAGCAAATCTTGAACATGCCAGCTCACACAATCGCGAAGGCTTTTGCTACAGCATGATATCAGCATCAGACCTGAATGCAAGCAAGTAGCGAGCAGCCTTGAGCTGGGCCACGAGGGCCTGCGATTCCACGGAATCGTCCAGCGAAGCTATCATCGCCAAAGTTCTTGGGGAGAAGTCTTCCTCCTCCGTCTCCTGCTTCACCTTAGAATTCAGTGCTAATATTATTGAGAAGAAAGCGAGCAACTGAACTGAACAACATCATGATTGTTATTGTGCAAGGTGACTGCGACCCTTGGCACTGGCAGCGTCGGCTGCCCTTGACCCTCCATTGCTCCTTGGCCGGCTAGAAGCGAAGAGCACGACCAAAGCTTGGAGGGGCCACTCATCTCTTGACCCAAAAATGCTCTTGGATTGAGCTTCAGCACACATCAAGGCTGCAAAGACATTGCTCATGCCATGCTGTGTATGCAAGCCAGCAACCAGCAAACACAACAGCTGCACCGTGCGAGTCAACATGTACAATCTTCCTGTGCAAGCAAGGGGGGGGGGGGGCACCTGCAGATCGGCGGCGCTTGGCCAGCTCGTCGGCATCACTGTCGGTGCCTGGCAGCACTTGTATGGCATGGGACAGTAGCATTAAAGGATCGCAGCACCTAAGCGTAAAACCAAAAAAGTAAAATTCCAACAAGATTTTCCGGATTGCTTGGATCTGGCCAAAGGCATCGAAATAAGCGTGATCAGGGCATTCCAGGCACTCCCAATGGGTGCGCTTGGATTTTAAGGCTTAATAAGAATAAGTTTCCAACAAGATTTTCCGGATTGCTTGGATCTGGCCAAAGGCATCGAAATAAGCGTGTTCAGTGCATTCCAGACACTCCCCAAGGCTGCGCTTGGATTTTAAGGCTTCTTTTTTGAACTCAAGAGAAAACCTGTTTTATTTGGTTTCCAACTTGGTGACGTTTGCTTTTCCTGTGTCCAGATACTTTTTTTGGTTTTCCAACTATTTGCGTTGCTTTGTTTTCCAAAGGCAAGCTGGGAGCATCCGTTGGAAAACCAGTTGTTTTTGGTTTTCCAAATTGTAGGTCCATGCACAAGGATAAACCGTTGAAATTTTATTGGAAATTTCAAGAATTCCAAGATTGCGCCGGCTTGCGCGAAGAACTGGTTTTCTTACGCGAAGAACTGGTTTTCTTGCGCAGGATTGCGCGCGATTGCGTGGGGTTCCGGCGTGATTTTTGTGGTTTTTGTTGGGCTGGGCAATGTTTTTGTTCGTGGCCTTCCGGGCAGCAACCTTTTCCAACGTTTTCCAACCTCGCCTGTTTGTGGCCTACCCGGCAGCAACCTTTTCCAACGTTTTCCAACCTCGCCTGTTTGTGGCCTACCCGGCAGCAACCTTTTCCAACGTTTTCCAACCTCGCACGTGTGTGGCCTACCAGGCAGCAACCTTTTCCAACGTTTTCCAACCTCGCCCGTGTGTATGCCCTACCAGGCAGCAACCGTTTCTAACTTAGGCTCTGTATTGTTCCACTGCAACCACTGTTTTGGAGCTGAATGTTTGTCTTGCTTGCTGTAGATGTGCAACAATCAAGTCATCATGCGGTTCAAGCAGCACATCACAACTCCCAGCAAGAACTGTTTGCACGGCCGACAGCAGCTTCAGCAGTTCATGCATGTGTTGCATGAATTATGCGAATGCAAGTCAAACGAATTGTTGCGGAAGTGCTGCCTCTAGTTCATGCTATGATCACAAGTTCAGAACTTCCTTGAAAATTTGTGGCATCACGAGGGATTTAGAACCTCGAAGATAAGTGATCACCTCAGGCATCGCTGCTTCCTCCCAGAGCTGCTGGTCTTCTTGAAGCTTGGCCAGAATATCGATGGCCGAGACAGATCCGGGCTCCTGGGACAAGCGTGCTTCATTTCGGTATCGATTAATATCAACAAAGCAGCACAGCTTGGATGATTGGTATTGCACACACGATGTAACCAACTTGCAGCCGAAAGCTCCTTAGGCGCACGAAGGCCCCTGATATGAGAGCATAGTCGCGGCAACAAGCCACCGATGCGGTATCCAAAGGCACGGGTATACATCCTGGGCAAAACAGCAAACATGCGATGTTCACCATGCACATACAAGTATATTGTTTTAACACCAGATCAACATGTGTTCTTTGAGGCCCCCACTGGCTCTTTTTGAGTTTTTTCTGCACCCCACTGTACCGAGTCTTACCCTTGGAGTCTATATAGCGGCGGACCAGCGGTTGTGCTGTTCGTCGCATTTCCTGAGGCAAATACATCTCATGCTCATAATAGGTGACAGCATGTTGCAAGGATGTGTCATGTATCATGGCAACAAACAACTGCAAACCATGAGTATTGTTACCAAAGCAAGCGGCCGCAGATACAACATCGGAACCCAGGTCGCCGATCAGTGTGCTGTTGGACCAGAGACATGACTTCTTCATGCTAGGAGCACCAAAAGCCCTCATGTTAACAGTTTGCCGGTAGACCTCAGTTGTGTAGAGGACAAGCACGAATAATTAGAAACTCAGCACAACATCGCTCTCACAAGATATATGCTCAGCTCAGCTACCCATGCCACTTCTCGACAGAAGTGCTCCCATTGTGGCAAGAAAGAAAACTTTGCACTTGCAGGCTGCTCCAGAATAAAGCATAGGTTCAAAGCCATTGCCATGTAGCACAAGAGAATGCACCTGTCCATGCTACATGAAAAGGTTGATGCAAATCAGCATGCTCTGTATTATTGCCAAGCAACAGCTCAAGACGGCTAAACAAACTCCGAAATGAGGCGGCGCCTGTGGGCCAGTAAGTTGCCGCTTTGGACCCAAGGGAGGGAGGTATCCCCAAAGGGACACAATATTGTCCGCCCCGATTGAGCAGCACACATGTCTGAAAAGGAAGAGCACACAGGAGCCATGACGATCAATCCCCCAGCTTCAAGACGAAGAACTGCCAGCAATGCTAACCTTCGTGCAGAGCAGGAAAGAGAATCATTCCAGGACTTTTATATAATAGTAGATACAAGCAAAAGCATAGACTATGCACAGAACAGTATAGCCAGTTGCCATCCGGAAGCGCCATACCCGCTGGACTCAGGAGGTCGTAGTAAGTTCGATCAGGTGCATATTCGTAGTCCAGGGAAAGGGTTTTGAATGATAACGTCTTCAAGCTGCTGGACAGGTTTGCCTTGCCTGCAAAGAATTCTACAGCACGCCAATCCTCGGAGAAGCAAACAGGATGGAATGGTATGTTGAACAACCACGAGAAGACAAGCACACCATAATTCAATCGACGAGCCCGGGTGAGGTGGATATCTTCCATGAAGTAGAGGAGCAAGCAGCAAACGACCACAGCCTTGAAAGATAAAGTAAAGTCTGATGTATAATGACGGCATAATACATGCATGATCTGACAGAGCGAATGTATGTAGTCCAGAGTGCCCGGGGAACCCCAGCTCGGAAGAGGTTGCAGATAAGCACCCGGAGGTTCCACGCATTGCGTCGGCTGAACATGATTTGTAAAGAGACCTATGCAGCCCTGTCGAGAGAATATGAGTTGAGACTGCTGAAAGAGATTAGGGTTTCTGAAGTTGCACTTGAAACCATGAAGCATGTCACTCTGGCCTTCGGGCAAAACACTGCAATAGCGAGTTCTTCCAATCCAACGCACAAAGAGAACTTCAAGATCAAGACCACGGGCATGATTGCTGTTGTGCTCAAACCAAGGTATCGCCAGCTTCATGCACAAGAGCGAACATGCCAGTTCAGCCGACTCTTGGCTGCAATCGTTTCCATCCACGGGGCATAGGCGCAGAGACCTCAACCAGCAGCAATTGCTCTTGTTCACACAAACAACCTCCAACACAAACAAGCATGTGGCATGCTGCTTGCTGATGGCTGCAACTGTAGGTTGTTCAGATATACACAATTAGGACAGGTGCATGTGTCACTTTTTTGTTTCCTGCCGATCGATCCTCTAGGGAGGCGAGGCCGTGTCTCAAGCTGTTGCACCACACAGTTGGCAACACCCGACATGTGTGATGCTGTTGAAAGAAGCAGCAATCGCATCAAAAATGGAGCGGACAGCTCCGGCCACACGTATGTCTACGATTCCGGTTGCAATTGCTGTACAAAGCGGCTGTAACTGCATTGAGGCCACGGAGGCAAAACCCCAGGATCCATCCTCGTATCAACAGGTATATAAGACTTGTCGTAGACGAAAGTTTGCTGGAACCCTACATGCCCCATACGTACGATGCTCTATCACAGAAAGTACAGACACACACACACACACATAACCCCACCAATCCACTCCGCAGAGTGGGAGATGGATCCAAGCCCCGAGGCCTGTTCCTAAGCAGTCACGAGCAAGCTCTTGGCTTCTCAATAATCTAGATCAAAGGAGGGTCAGCTTTCAGCTCGGCTTTGTACTTCATTCGCAGGCTCATCAAGACAGAGTTCGCTTTGTAGGTCACACGGTCCCAGTTCACATCGTGCCCGTGCTTCTCGAAGAACTCCACCTTCTGTACAGAGTGCACCACAGCTAGAGTTTCAACCATAATGCCTGGTGTTATCGTGTCATGCACATGTTCATTCAAGTGACGAGCTCATTGCACAGCTCGATCAGAATCGTAAACGAGGGGAAGCTGTGGCAAAACATGGACTTCCCTGACTCTTTGGATCGCACACCGCATTTCGGCTGCGCACAAGTCCAATACACTTCGACACGAAAGGTGGGTCCATGAGCGATAAGCCTGCAGAGCACGCCAAGTTTGACAAGTACAAGAAATACCAACAATCCAAAGAGACACATACACACATGCACACATGCTCAATACATGTCCCAGTAACGACTTCAACTGCTTCTTCTGCTCGGTGGTCACAAGACACACACCCTTTTTTGCCCGCTTCGGTTCAGGCTCCTTTGGCTCCTCCTTCAGCTCCTTTGAGTCCTCCATAGGCTCCTTTTGCTTCTCCTCCTCCTCCTCCTGTGCATCCTTCTGCTTGACATCATCTGCTTTCTTGTTGGCCTGCTCATCATCTTCCTCCTTGTTCTTACCCCTGACAGCCGCAGCAGGCCTCTTCATGCTGGCCTTAGCCTTCCCCTTAGGCCAGCCCTTCTTCTTGGGAGCAGCAACCTCAACATCTTCGGGGGCTTCTGGGGCCTTGCTGGTCTTGTTCTTAGCCTGGGCCTTTGCTTTGCTCTTGGCTTTCCCCTTCGGCTTAGCTTTTGCTGCCATAGGCTTCGCCGCCCCCTTGCCTGCGGGCCTCAGAGATTTCTGTTCTGAGTGCAGCAGCAACGGAATCTGCATGGCATCCGGCTCTCCTACCTGCTCCTGCTCCTCCTCCTGTTCCTCTGCAGCCGATGCCTCTGGAGGGGAATAATGCTGAGTAGCTTCAGGTCCTTCTCCTTCGTGCTCCTTGGCCTCAGCGGTTTTCGTTTCCCCCTGACCAGATCTCATATCCTCATCCTTTGTTTCAGCCTTGTATACTGCTTGCTTGCTGTCATCCTGACTTGCTCCTGGGTCCTTCGGAAGATCATCTATCCCGTTGGCTCGCAAGAATGCCTCAACACCCGGACCATGCATCAGTGGCTGAGGGCTTTCAGAGCCGCCGGCATCCCCCTCAGACTCAGATCGGACATCCACACTCACAGAATCCCGATCGAACTCGCCCGGAGCAAGCGTCCACGATGCAGGCGGTAGCAAGTCAGTTTTGGCTGGCTTCGTTGGGGTGATAGGCAGGTCCTCAGGCTTCCATTCTACGGCTCCCCCCCGCATCAGGGCCGGGACTTCCGGCGGGGGCATAATTGCAGGCTCCTCGTCCTTAAGATGTTCTCCCAGCTGCATGGTTGTTGCATCCGACCTCGTGGATTGAATGTATGACTCATGCTCTATATCATGACTTTTGTTATAACAAATAGATCATATATCAATATCAAGCAAAGCAACAATCAAGCAAATCAAGATCATGAGATGAATTACCTGCATGGTCATGCTAATAACTGCCAGATGTTGCAACCGTGCTTCTCAGCATCACTGCTATTGATTTCCATTGCTGCTGCTGGGTCCTGCACAAGGGCTAGCCCTGAAGAATATACCCACTCATACCATGTCATGCTCATTCGAATATCCTCACCCCCAGACGATCGGAGCAACGATGCAGCATCCTTAGGAATGCCAGATCAAGATTCTTATTTCTAGAATAAGAACCAAAATGATAAATCTGAACATATTTGATGCTTCAAGAAAAGCCAAGGACATGCAAGCTCGTGGAGGAGAGGATCGTCAAGCTTAGTCTCTTCCTCGATCTGGGTTTCCATGTTGTCCACGAGGCCGGAATTCGAAGAGACTTGTACATTGGGCATGCTCCTGCGATGACATGTGGCAGACAGACAAGCACCGGTTGCAACACAACAAAGGGAAAAGGGCTGGACATAAAGACAAGGGGCTGGGCCGTACGAACGAACTGCGCCAACTTTTGCTTGAGATACCCATAAGCATCGCTTGCAGAACCTATTCAACATGCAGCAGCTACAACAGAAAGGAATACAAGGGGCAGGACGAACGAACATAGCAGCTCTTATAAGATTGCACTTGGAATGCCTGCAGCTGGAGCAAGAACGGATACCTCCACATCATCGAAGCTTTCATCGGTCCAAGTCTGTTTCTTTGAAGATGAAGGGCAATCTGGCATAGTGGTATGTTTGCTTGCAGCTGACATCAACAATCACATCAAGCATGGTGCTGCAACTTTATATTTGCCACTCAATTGCGTTACCCACCTTGCAATGCATCTTGGGAATCCGGATCAAGCGACAACGAAGGGGCTGAGATAAGGTCGGAGCCATACATTTCGGCACTGTTGACCGGGGAGTCTTCCGGATCTGAGACCTCACCATCCTCCTGCGGCAGATCAAAGATGGCCTCCACCCCCATCCATGGCGGATTTGCCGGTCCCTCGAAGACCTCATCACCTTCAAGCTCAGTATCCGTGATTTCCCCAGGCGGGGTCACAGGACCAACCAAGGCCGCCTCATCTGCACCCTCTCCCTCCTCCTCAGCCTCTCCCTGATCATCCTCCTCACCTGGCTCCTGAACCCTGCGATGATTTGGCCTGTGAGCATGGCGATATACAGCCAACGCCCCTTCGCCCCCCAGCCGGGCTCGATACAAGTCCTTACATATGCTCCGTGCACAAACAGCCGATTGAAGCTCAACAATCAAGTCATGCTTGTTGTGCTTGGATGTGGATTGATATGTTGTGAAGTTGCTGCAATGTTCAAGCATGCATATGCGATACCAAGGACACTCAGCAGCTGAACATCGGGATCACGTTGCACATCCGATCGTTCCATGAGCCCTGACACAACGAGAACTGCAAAGGCACATGTCAGATTTTATTCAGACGAGCGACTCTTGTGAGTGATTAGACAGCTCTTGATCGTATGAGCATCTTGATTGATCTGCGGCCCCAGAATCTCCACCTGTCTCAGCAGATAGGAATCCATATCTTATTAATACCCAGACCATGCCAAAAATCACAGCACATGGGCTGCAACTATAGATTAAGCGAAGCCACATCAAACTTCGATGCGATCGCTTTCAACACCGGCTCAATCACGGGAACTCGAGCGATTTGAGGGTGGCTTGCGAAATTGGGCACGAAGTGCCGCAGCAGAATCTCGCAGATTATTTTTTACAACAGATGTGCAATCATTATGAACATGCATAACAGCTTGAGCATGCATCAATGTCCTTGTTGAGTTTCAGGGCATCGGTCGATGTCTTGCGGAGTCTACCTTTCTCATTCATCGGCCACATAATGAATACCTTCAGGTGCACCGTACGAGCTTTGAGCTCCTCATCCACCGAAGCAGCCTGGCAAGGCCCACAAGACCCGTTATGTAGTATGATACTTCTGAAATCACCTCACAATTTAGTCAGTTGCCTCAATAATGTTCTGCATCATTCTTTTCAAGACCACCTTTGGCTCTTCCGCCATGGCTACAGAAGTCCGAAGGCACCAATCCGAGCAAGTAAATGCAACACAAATCCGAGAGATATTCTTCAAGATCCTATAGTCATGAAACATAAATTGAAATGAAGACATCGCATGCAGCTTGAGAAGCTGCAGGCATCAGGCATAACGTGCACAAGCAAGCAACAAACTGTCCAAACATGCGCCAAAACTGCAAGCACAACTCATGGGTTCAAGCAATCAAGGCCAATGGCAACAAGTTTGTTATGCTGCATGCTGAGATCGGAGCAGCCCATTGAAGAAGGGGCTCGGTCAATGATATAGCCAATCTCTGTTGCTTGTTGCAATATGCTGTTGCGAATCGGCTGCTAGTGATGATGATATGATTGCATGTTCGGTGCCGCTGCTCAACATGGAAACACCAGAGCATGAAGTCCATGGTGTTCGAGCCATGTAGGAATGCTGTTCAAAAGCGTCCAATCCATCACGAAGCTGATGATGGCTTGATGATATAAATTATCATATCCTGAATTTCTTCTATCCCGATATTGATTTCTCAAGATCAACTTTTCCTATCTCAAGAATATCAAGAATTGGTTTCTGATTCTGAAAGAACAAATCCTATATCATAAGAACTCCAAGAAATGGTTTTATGGTTATCAAGATCATCTTCGTTTATCATAAGAACACCAAAGAATTAGTTATTCAAGTCGGAACCTGAAACAAATGGTTTCAACCAGGAAGATCAAGGGAACCACAAAAAGGAACTACATAAGAACCTCTAGGTATATATATATGTACATATGTATATGTATATGTACATATGTATATGTACATATGTATATGTATATATACAAATGTACACACTTGTCTGCGTATGCAGGTCCCGTCTGGCTGGTCACGCGCCAACTGAGTCTGCCACTGTACGAGCCCGCGACTCGATACTCCTCGCTGAGTGGAGCCTCTTGACCTTGTCGCGGTAGCATCATGAGCTGCCGCTGAAGACAAAGAAAACCATGGCTATTCAAAACTGATTTAGTCCTCTACTATCATGGCCTGCCAATCAAGCACGGAAACGCAACATGACTGGATTCGCAGTGCACGACGGAACAACCGAGGTCAACGAGCCCGTGACACTGCATGATCACAAGAAACGTCCGGCCGCATGGCAAACAAAGGAACCGCAACAAATTGCCGATGCATATGGCGTACAAGAGGCCAACGACGGATGCGGCGCTCAGTACCGCAAGGGTGTATTGCGGTACACATAACAGGAAGCCTGTGCCACTTCAGATAGCACATCCTCGAAAGTCTTGTGATCCGCAAGCCGATCCACCGACTTGGCTGTGGAATCAAAAACACACTGGCTGCAGCTATTCAAGGCACCCAAACACCAAAGCCCAAACATGAAAATCCCCGAGCTGGAGCCCGAAACCCCGAACTCGGCCCTGAACCCCAAACCCTACAACCCGAACTCTGATTTATGTAGACCTCTGATTCATAAACCCATCTTAGATGACGATCCCCCGATTATCATCCTCGAAAACTCGTTCTGGGCTCGAAGACGTTGTTGGATTGCGAAGCATTGAGGCTTGAAGCAGAGGTTGCCCGGAGGGCCTCGATCGAACGCGAAAGCTCAGTAGGGGCTTCCTTTAGAGGGTACGGGGTTACTATACGGAGCTATAAGGGCACTATAAGGGGTTTGGAGTTTGGGGTTGAGGGACTTGGGTTTTAGCGTTTTCGGGGCTTCGGGTTTAGGGCTTCAGGGTCATCTTGGACTTTACGCGGTCCTTGTGGCCAGTCGAACAACTTCAGCCAAGCGTGCTGAGGTTCCCAAGGCTCTAGTTAGAGCTTCGGGTCTGCTAATGAGGTGAAGGCGAAGAGGAAGCAATCGCACGGCTTTGCGTGGTACCGTACCCAAAGGCTCCATAGTAGTTCCGTTTTGGGATATAGGATTCTAGATATGAACCCCAAAAAGGAGCTACTATGGAGCCTCTGGGTATACATCAGCTGTGTCATGAGACATGCCGAGGAAGGCTGCTGACCAATTGTGGTGGCTCCCAGGATTTCGGGCATGCCAGATATACACAGGAAGATATCAAAAGAGCTGATTGCATTCTATCACATGCAAACTCTTCTAGAACCCCTTAAAGAACTCCTGTAGACGAGCCCCTTCTAGACATTAGCATGCTCACCGACGCCCTTAAATAGCTCAACCTCAGTTTCACGCAGGCTTGCGACCCACGATCTAGCTGACGCCATTCAGGCCCCCACTTCGCGTGACATCGGCCACAGGCGATCCTGGATCAGAAAGGCTGCTGTGCGCTGACTCCCCAAAGCCCCCCCAAGCACAAATTGAAAAAAAATAAGTTCAGAAGCAGGACTACCAGAACCTAAAAGCCCTTCATCAAATCGGGTCCTGGTAGACGGGAACTCCCTGGCTCGGGCTGGAGCCACCCTGTCCGTCGAGGAAAAGACTCCAGGATTCTAGAATTCCCGGTAGCTTACGGGTTTAGGGGTCAGGATTCGGGGTCTGGAGTTTAGGTGGGCTTCTCTGCCGGGGCTCGAAAACCAAGGAGGTTTCTCAACAATGCTTGTTGTAAATGAGAAATGCCTACATTCCTTACGTAGGATCCTATCTTGGGGCTTGGCTACTTCGCTTCTGCATGTACAACAGCCGGGCTGAACCTTTCTCATGTCAAGGCTTAGGCCTCGAGCTGCGACGGACAGACAGATGACCTAATCTAATCAATACTGAGTTTTCGGAACGGACTTAGTATGTTCGGTAAACCAAGTAAACTGGGGCTTCTGTCCAAGTCCGCAGCCACAAACCTGCCTTCGCGACACAGCAGGATATCAGTGCCCGCATAGCGCAATAGCTGAACTGCTTGAATAGGTATTCTTCTACAATAATCAAGAATTCTTCAGGCCCTTATATTCGGATTTCAGGTCTGGGCTTGGCTGTAGAGCAATTTATAAAAAAAAATCCTTACAGAGCCCTTCAAACAAGAATTTGATTTTGGTTTTGGGTTTGGGGTTTAGGGTTTAAGGTTTTTGATCCTGTTTAGGAAAAAACTGCTGTAAGTGCTCTTTTCGTTGCCTGTGGGCCATCGAGGTCGCAGCTCTGCGCCCGCAGGAGGCTCTGGATGGAAGGGCGCATAGACCCAGGGATGTCCTGGCTTTGAGTTTGGTTTTGGGTTGGGGTTTAGGGTTAAGGTTTTTTGGTGGTGTTTATATACAAGGTATGTAAGGAGGGTTTAGGGCCCATGGCTTCGACTTTGCTCGCAGTGTCTGATATCAAGGTGGCTGCATCGTATGAGTGTATCTACGGCTCTTTGCGGGTAAGCAAAACGTAGGTTTTTGAAGAAGCATGACCGACAACAACTACAGCAAAGGGTCCAATGCTATCCCACGGATCGTAGAGTACTACCGCCACCACCATCACGACTGTTCTTGCTCCTGCACTAGCTCATGTCGGCTTGAACAGTCAATCTCGCTGCTAACGGCTTCGGTCCCTTGACAAGGCTATGCCAGGATACTTTTATTAATATAGGGGCCTTAATAATTAGGATAGGGTTTTGGGGCCCTGTATGCTATAAGGCTACAATTAGCATAAGGAGCCCCAAGAATGGTATTGGTAATGGTAAGCATTTCGGGCCTATAGTACCAACCCCCCGCAGTCCTGCGGCGTGGGCGCCGGAGCCTCTTCCTGCACTTTCCGGGTGCACTCGCCCTATCACTGTATAAAAATGCAAAAACATTTAGGAACAATCAAACACGGAAACGCTCAAAATGCAGGTATATGTAAATATGTGTTTATTTGGTTTGTTGTGTGCTCACTTTGTTCGTCTTTGTTTAATACGCTTTCACATGTGATGGGCATTTGTATGCGTTCCTACCATACGCGCTCAGATACATAAGCAGACATGTATACATGGTTAGTTCCTGGTTGTGCTACAAGCCACTTTGCTACACATGCATGTTCATATGTAACGAAGTATTCGATTATGTTGTATTCTAGCGCAATGGTTAAAATGTAGTTCATCGTTGTGTTACTGTACTGTCGTGTGTATGGTTGTATGTATGCACGTATGTATGTATGTGTGGTATCTACAGGTATGTAGGCATGCAATTAGGTACGCAAGTAAGTAAGTCCAAGTAGGTATGTATGTATCCGTCTATCTGTCTATCTATAGGTATGTAGATATCTAGGTATCTAGGTAGGTATGTAGGTATGCAGGTTCGCAGGTCGGAAAGTAGGCATGTAGGTAGGTACGTAGGTAGGCAGATAGGTAGGCAGGTAGTTAGCCAGGCAGGCAGGTAGGTTGTTAAGTTAGGAGGTTTTTTTGTGTATGCATGTATCTGTCTGTCCGTCCTCCTACGAGTGTCTATCTATCTACCCCTAGATACCCGGAACCCCTAAGCCCTAAAGCCTAAACCCCCAACCCTGAACCCTAAAGCCTAAAGCTCTAGAGCCTACACCTCCAACCCTGAGCCGTAAAGCCTAAAGCTCGAAAGCCTACTGCCTGAAGCCCCAACCCTGAACCTAAAGGCTAAAGCTCTAAAGCCTAAACCCCCAACCCTGAACCCGAAAGCCTAAAGCTCTAACGTCTAGAGCCTAGACCCGCAACCTGAATCCTGAAGCTTAAACCTCTTAACCCGAAACCCAAAAGGAATTCCACTGACTGCCCGAGGTCGTCACAGGCTGGCAGGCCACCTGCCAAGAGTAGGTCGGTTGCGTGGGTTTCTTGAGGAGTTCCTTTCCTTTTACAGGATTCTAATAGGGGTTTAGGAGTGCCTTGTAAGGATCTAGAGTCGAGGGGTTTAGGGGTGTTAGGGTTCCGGTTGCTAATAAGGTTGGCCGAGGTTTGTGGATCCTAGGGTTGAGGGGCGACAAGGCTTCAGGTGATTTAGATTTAGGCTAAGTGCGGGGATGTTCGGATTTAGGGGCTTTACAGGGTTTACAGGTTTAGGGTTTGGGGTTTCATGGGCTGAGATCTTTAGGCTTGTGGGTCTTAGGTAGGGTTTCGGGAGGCTGAGCGGTCTTCGGGCTTGTAAGGGTGTTGGGTCTATGAGGGGGCTGAAGCGTCTAAAAAGGCTTTAGGACGGGCTTTGGAAGGGTTCTGGGCTCGGGTGCAGAGCCAGCTTACCCAGGGTTTGAGAGCTGTGGGGGTTGTAGGATTTAAGGTGGTGCTCAAGCAGCAGTCACGATGACAGCTATGACACAGAAGCCAATGCCAGCTGTGAAGATCGAAAGCGTGAACGACAGTGCAAACTTACGACAATGACAAGTGGCTGTGCTAATGGCCAGCAGAACAAAACCTTCTTAGACAGCTGACAATACTATGACGACCGTCAGCACGTAATGGTCATCGTCGCTTTCTGTAGCAGTAGTAGTAGTCGTCGTCGTAGTAGTCGTAGTAGTCGTAGTAGTCGTAGTAGTCGTAGTAGCAGTAGTACTAGCAGCAGCAGAAGCAGCAGAAGCATTTCTACCAGTACGAGTTCCTAGTACTAGTACAGTACCTGCACTAGTACAAGAAGCACGTGAAAATAAAGTAGTGGTGGCAGCGGTAGTGCGTGCTTGGAAGGTCCACGTCGCCTTGCCCAGTCTCCGTCGAGCATCAAGCGCCTGGCGCTGGGCGACTTGGGCTTGCGACGGATCTCCGCCTTGCTTATAACCCACCTTAATGAGCTACGGGTGGACCCCACACTGAAAACAAACGAATCCCTAAATATAGTATTACCACAGAAATTCAAAAAGGACCAACTGCAACCCGACGCTAGTGGGGTCTGCAGAACCACGAGACTGGTGCTGACAAAACCTCTGCCAGCCCACCTCAAGACCTTGCTCCGGTTTCGGGTATAGGATGTTGAGTTTAGGGGCCTAGGGCAGTTTAAGGTTTAGGGGTAAAGGTAAGGGTAAGGGTGTAGAGCTTCAGGTCCGCAGTAGAGCATTTCAAGTCTCAGCAGCTTGGCAACGGCTGCGTTTTGGATAGGGTTTCGGCTTTAGGGGTACCTTAGCAGAAACCCTAAACCCGACACCCTAAGCCGTTTCTAGGACCCTACTTTCATAACCGTCACAAAGAACCCCCAAAAGAAACCCTCAAGGGACGTCAGCGCCTGCTTCAGCAGCTCGGGCTGGAGCCTGCCCGCGACACTGAGCCAGGAAACGAGCTTTGCCGGATCTTGCCTGAGTTGAGCATATTTTGGGTTTACGTCTCAGGGTTGGGGTCTAGAGTATAGGGTTTAGGGCACATAGAGTTTGGATTCAGGCTTCTCAGGGTTCAACGGAGGCTGAGGTTCGATAGCTTGTAGTTATCAACAAGATCCTGGTAGCGGAGAAGGGCAGACAGCTTGGATCTTGGTCTTCGTTTTGCAGGCTCAAGAACGAATCGTACAAGGCTCAGTACAGGTCTTTTGGCCAGGAAGGGCTTTCGGCACCGGGCCTTCCATTTTATGTAGAAGAATGGCTTGTCAGCGACAGCCAAACAGACGCGCCTGTTGTAGCCCCACTGCTTCTTTGCGGCCTTTTGAATACGACGGTTCCTTCCCGGATACATTGTTACCTCGGAGCTCGGCACCCGACCTCATCAATCCTCCAAAGAGCACTACATCATGAAGTCCCGTGACATTGAACTTCCCCAATTCCCCACCCCATGAGTACAGATTCAAACAAACCTGAATCTGCAACCGCAGACCATCTACCTTTCACACGAGATCCCAGACAACTATAGCCGCAGGCCACAAAGAACCGAAACCGTAAGTTTCAAAGCTTCAGAAAGCAAGGCTTGCGTCGAGCATCGGCTCGGAACTCCCGACCGACTGCAGCAAAGACTGCTGCTGGCCTGGCATGGTTCAGGGTTTAGGGTGCGGTCGGAGCTTCACGTGCAAGGTTCAGGCCACTCTGAACTGGAAACCTCGTGGCGGAACCGCACAAAGTTCAGGACTGCAGACACAAGCGTAACAACCGGGCCCAAATAATTACCAATACTATTTTGGGGGCTCCGTATGGTAATTTAACGCACAAACCTATTCTAACGATTAAGGACCCTAAAGCAAGTGTGTCCATCGCGCGCCTTGTTGCGACCCTGGCTTTCCGAACCTGCCACGTTCAGGGCTTACCGTTGAGAGGTTTAGTCAGCTGAGGGGGTTTGTCGGGCCTTTGGGCTTGGGGCCTCGGGCCTAGGGGTTTACGGTTCGCGGTTTCGGTCTCAGGGTTCTGCAGATTTGTGTTTGGCTTCCAGGGGTTGAGGAGGGCCTGATGAGCCGGTATCGACATTCTGTTAAAGCCAGGTCCCAGACTCTTCTAACCGATCCTAAGCCACGGGGCCGCATTCTGCCTGCAACTCGGAACCCAAGACAAGCACAGAGCCCCTCAAAGCCTAAAGCCCAACCCCAAAACGGATAAACCCAAAAGCCGTAAAGGCTAAGTACCCTAAATCCCTCTAAACCCAACCACACAAAAAGCTCGAATCATGCCCATCGCGGCATCTGATTCCGTGCCATAGCTTGGCTGGCAGCTGTCAAGCCCATGTCTGCGATTCTGAGCATCTCGTGCCTCATCCGAAGCGCATCAGCACTTTGATTGTGGGCACTCTCATGGCTTCGGGCTGGGAGCTTCGAGTGAGAGTCTACGGGAGTCACGGTTTACCGTGCTGCCGACAAGTGCGCTGAAACCGGAAGCTTCTTCCATCCTGGCCCCACTTCAGGCATTGGCCAACTGGCATGTGGTGGCGACGCGGCTGGACAGGATGTGGTGATGAGTGCACCAGCCTGAGGCGCTCTACCCATTGAAACACCATTGATTCGCAGTGATAATGACAACGAGCACAGCAAGACTTTTGATTTGACCGTAGCAATACGTTTCCGAGTTCGCAACTGCAACACACCTGGAAGCCTGACTGAAGCAGCCGAATCGAGCACGGCACCAAGTGTCTCAAGAAAGGCGCATGCCGCGTGCTGGCATGCGCCATTAAAAAGGCCTGGGCACGATGAAGATGGACTTAGGGTTGGGGGGCTCTGGGCTTGAGGCAATATGGCCATTGCAACCTTTCCAGGCACTTCCTGGCCCTACATTCCTACATCGCTCTCCAGGAGCCCAAGCAGCATCTGCATTTTTGCCTTGCCTTGCCTTGCATTGCAACCAGAACACCCAGTTTGGGAGCCGAACTCATACCCTGCAAGGTTTTGGGAACAGGGAGGGCCCCTGCGGAGGTGCCAAGGAAGCCTCAAGCCCACCCCCATCTCAGCCTGGAGGTCTGTTCGCAGTTTTTGCGACCATGGCTCCTCCGCAAAGGAAGACTTCTGCTTGACTAACATGAGATCATGTAGGATCGAAACAAGCCCTCCGACGCAAAAACTGCTTTGCCTGGGAGTCGAACCACACCAAAATCAAACACCTTTCCTCGAACCTTAGGCCCCTTCCGAAAACAAGAACCAACACTAACAAATGGAAATACACCTCCAAGCTCAGAGGCGGGGGTAATAGCTATGACGATAACAAGAAGAAGACTAATCGTACAATAAGACCGCTAGCAATAACAACAACATTCGTGAAATGAAATTTAATTGCTAATTATTAGCAATACTCAAAGTCCCTAAAGTGCTAGAACGGCCTCAAACATCCGAAGTGACGCCTTCGGAAGCAACGGCGCTCCTGGCCCTCGGCCCTGAAATACAGTTTTTCGTGGTTAAGTTCCCTTCTCCTCGGGGAGACCGGAGCCCTCTTTGGGCCCTTTGAGGGCTTCCATCCATGATTTCGGACTTTGAGCTAACGGTTTAGGGTTGAGGGTTTGGGGTTGCGAGTGTCTGTAACCTCATGTGAGTAAGAACGGTGCGCGGAGTTGCATTGGACCGTGTGCCAGCAAGGCCTTGTCTTTACAATCTGGTTTAGGAGATGCATACGATACTTGTGCAGGGCTGTGAAGGGGATGATAGTACACCAAATCTTCAGACCCCGCTTATTTCTCAGCTTCTGCGGCATGTTGCACGGACCAACAGCACATTGTACCACACAAAAACATCCTACCTACTAACTAGTAGGGTTAGGCTGGGGAGGGCTACGAGTCCTATATCCACGACCTGAACCCTTCGAGAACCCCAAAACGAGAAACCGGCCTCGAAAATAAATCGCAGCGCCGCATTTTGCTGAGGCCGCGGGACGAAGGGAAGTGCATACAGAGGAGAGAGGCCTCAAGGCGCCGCGGGTCTTTTGGCTTCGGAATGCGTAAACCCCCAGTTGAAGCCGAACCTCAGCGCAGAACAACTCCAGAAACTTCTGCAACCCATTCCTCATTTCGTGCCCTGGTGAGGTCCAAGCCCGGCCTTACCCTGCCTGCTTCAGGGGTTCGGGGTTTAGGGTTCGGGGTTTAGGGTTTAGGGGGGTTCGGGGTTTGGGGGGTCAGAGCTTAGGGCCCGGAGTAGAGTAGGTGCACCCAAGCTCTGAAAGAGCAACCCCGAAGCTTGTTGGAGTCTGGAGTTCGCAGAGCTGCTATGCCTTGCTTTCTCAAACATCACCAGCCTGGTACTACAACGGGGGCCTTAACAAAAAGGAGAGAAGAGGGTTTTGGTGAATATCATATATACTATAACTATAATAAGGAACCCCCCGAAATGGTGTAGGTAATTATTTAGGCCCCTATACTACACCCCCATAATACCCTTTAAAGTAACCCTAATTGGACAGTTTTTCATGACGCCCCTGTCCTAGACCGGCAAAGGAGCCCAAGGTCCCAGCTCTGCTGCGTCGCATCAGCGCCTGCCGAAGGCCTGGTGGCCAGAAATGCCTGGCCGTGGTGTCTGCCTTCTCTTTTATAGGGGTGTACTTGGAGGTTCACTGGTAGTTATAAGTGGGGCTACACGTCCCCTAATATGGGTTATAAAATATAGTCACCCTACTTATAAGCCCACTTTTAACCGCCCATGAACCTCCAAGTAGTGTTTAGGGCTTCGCGTTTAGGGGCTTGGGATAGGTTGGGGATCTTCATCCTTGGGCTCTCACAACTCCGGATGGGAGCTTCCGAAAAGAGGGGACCTTAAGTGTGGGGCTCCTTTAAAGGATCCTATAAGGGTACCAGTCCCATAAGGGTTCTGTAAGGGTGCTACATGGGAGTTTCCGACATAGGGACCCTTAATATAGTACCCTACACAGTAGGTCAGTAGGATCCTTGTTAGAAGGAGCCCAATATCAGGTATCCCTACGCCCATGTCGCCACAGCAGACATGCCGTCCACAATCCCTCAACATGAAAACTCGATGCCCCCCAACCTGCAGTGTAGAACCGTAAGGTATCGGAAGGCTTACAAGAAACCATTAAGTAGGATCCCCCTGACCCCTAAACCCTAAGTATCCCAGGACAGGGGCCTTCAGATCGGTGAAGTCAGGATCAGACCTAGACCGGTCAGGGGATGCATCTGCTGGAGTCCGGAGAGGAGCTAGGGCTAGGGACTGGGGATTGAATAGTAAGAGTAGGGCTTAGGGTTTAAAATGGGATTAGGGCTTAGGGTTTAAATAGGACTAGAGTTCAGGGTGTGCATAGGGTTTAGGATTGGGGCTTAGCGCTTAGGATTCGTAGAGTGCAAGGTTAAGCCTGACCCAGCCTCCCAGAGACTCCAATATCCCTTTAATCGGAATATATACCTTTTCATTATAGTACGATCCCATATATGGTTATCCATTAGAGGGAGAAAAAACCCCAAAAAAATATTAGGATCCCTAATATGGTTATCCTTATTTGAGGGATGGATTGGAGTCTCCGCGTTCTGCAGTTTCGAGTGGAGGCTTTCAGAAGTTTCAGAAACGTGGCATCGGCCTCATTGGGAGTTCTAGACACCGAGTTTTAGGACTAATATAGGTTAGACCAGGTTTCCTTCAAAGGGTTCCTTCAAAGGGTTCCCTAAAGGGATCTATAAGGGATCTATGCTATAAGTATCATAAGGAGCCCCCAAACGGTTCTAGACACCGGGTGGAGGCTAACATAGGGGCCTGAATAATTAGAATGGGGTTCCTTCTAAGGGCTACTATAAGGGCTTCTATAAGGGACCTAGAAAAGATGTGCCTGCATAATAAAATTGGAATAGGGTGTTGGGGCCCATTTTTACTATGAGGAACGCCCAAAATAAGACACCCTACCCCAACCCCAATCCCACCCACAAGACCCCACCACTCCACACCGAGTGGAGGTTACCTTATCTAGGGGTGCTGACGGTCATGGTAATAAGGGCCGAAGATTCGATACTGGATTAAGGTCCCTTCTTTGACCAAACTCTCAGAGTATCTGTGAGGCTTGGGTTTCGGGTTGTAAGACCTTTGGGCCCCGTGAGCCCCGGCCGAGGGTGGCACGGAGTGGGAGACCCATCCGGCTGCTCCTTCCCCACGGCCTCGGAGTGTTCTGGTTGAGGGTTCTCAAGGTTTCGGGTTTAGGTCTGGGGTCATATATTGGGGAAGGCACACCGGCTTAGGCTCGAAAGCGAGCGTCAATGAAGGTTCAGGCTTTTGGGGCTAGGCTGAACTTACAGACATACGGTTGACGACATAAATCCGGCATTACCTTAATGACCCTGAACTATGGGAATTATGGTATATTCCTTCTCCTGGGTAATGCAGGATTAATTATCACAACCGTAGCTCAGGGAATGGTTGGTCGAGTCTTCGAGGCACAGGGCTGCGAAGATCTACCATAGGGGCCTTAATAATTAGAATAGGGTTTCTATAAAGGGATCCTTAAAGGGGTCTATAAGGGATCTGCATAGGGTTCTAGATTCGGGGCCTTAATTTTTAGAATAGGGCTTTTGGGCCCTTTGCAGTATAAATATAATAAGGAACCCACAAACTAGTGTTGGTAATTATTTACGCCCCTAATAGTAGGCTTGTCAGTGTCTGAGACGATTCATCGCTGGGCAGTTTGCAACATTGATGGCTGACGCCCAATACCACACACCAAGCGTTGCAGCTCTTCAAAAAGACGTTTACTGGAGTACCGATGCCCTTTGCAGCAGCAGTAGCGGAAGTGGTGGGAGGAGCAGCAGGAGCAGGAGTGGCGCTGGTGCCCGTAGTGGTAGTGGACATGGTCGTGGCGGTGGCAGTGGTAACTAGCGGCGGCGGTAGTAGTAGTAGTAGTAGTAGTAGTAGTAGTAGTAGTAGTAGTAGTAGTGGTGGTAGTAGTAGTGCTAGTAGTAATTAGTAGTAGTAGTAGTAGTCGTCGTCGTAGTAGCAGTAGTTGTTGTAGCAGCAGAAGCAGCGAGCGGAGCACACGGATGGAGACCTGACGCCTCCAGTGGCGCAATGAGCGTCACCAGAAGAATCACCAAAAGGATTCCCACCAAATTGCCATACGGATTAACAGCAAGCATTACTACAAGTGTTCCTCAAACGGTTGCGGCAAGGTCTTGCCGTAAGGGCTATGATTCGGGCTGATGTAAGGCTTTGGACTACAAATTACTGCAAGGCTTCCTGGCACATCGCAACCGGAGGTATGGTGATCCTTACATTATCATAGTAATCCTTACACCAGTAATACCAACATGAGGATTACCATACTTACTATAACAATTTTACAGTCAGAGTGATGCTTATAGCTGGTAATGCTACTCCTTCTTGGAAGACGAGCTCTCCGAGCTTCCCTGCATCTTCGAGCGCCTGCAAATCAGTCAAGGAAACGCAGGTTTCCGGAGCAGAATCGGGCTTAATCAAAGGGCTGCTATAACCGATTTGTGAAGGTTGTATGAGTTGCTTTATGCCTCATGCAAGGATTTAACTGGCTTGATATAGGGGGCTGAATATTTACACATGGTACCACTGGGCGTTCCGTCATATCGTGGTGTAACTTGTACCCTCAAGCCCCTGTAATAACCCAGGGCTGCTGCGATCTGGGGCAAACAGGAACAGCAACGAGACCCACGACACCAACAACCAAAGTCAT